>JARKHS020019528.1:0-227428 GCA_030143305.2 Amblyomma americanum
TACCATAGACGCCTCCCCTGCTTCAAAGTTCCGCACTAAAATAGATGCAGGGAGTGAACTAAAAAACGAAAAATTAGCCTCAGTAGAACTACTGCTGAACCGTTAGAGAGCAAAAGCTGTGGTGTATCGTGTAAGGACACGCGGCTTGGCCTCTAACGTTCAATGCGTTCCGCACACAAGACAGGCAACGCGTCCACCCTGCGAGGTGGCTGTAAAATTAATGGTTGAATGCGAGACTGTGCGCGTTGCCTATCTAGTGTGCGGAACACACTCAACGTTACAGGAAAAGTCACGTCGACTTCATTGGGTGACCAAGCTCTCACATTCAACCATTAATTTAACCGCCACCTGGCAGGGTGGGCGCGTTATCCCAACAAAAATGTCCTATGGCCGGCTATAGAATTTTGGCCCAAATAGCTATAGACCTTTCCTATTTCTGTCTATAGCTGTCTATACAGGCTGATATATTTTTTTCATAGAGAGCTCAAGACAATTGTATGGTTCCAAAGCTATAGCTTTAGTGGCGTAGATTTTTCAATAGCTGGCAATAAGCACCTCTATGGGTGCTTATAGACGTTCATAAAAGGCCATAGACGGACATAGCTTTTTCCATAGACGCCCATAGGACTTTTTTGTATGTGTGGAACGCACTAAACGTTAGATATCAAGCCGCGTCTACTTACACGATACATCAGAGCTTTTGCTCTCTGACGGTTCAGCAGTAGTTCTACCGAGGTTTTTTCTTTTTTTTAACGCGACAGCGTTACGGAGCTCGTGTCGAAGAAAAGCCGGTGTCGTCGGCGTCGGCGTCTGGCCGCGAGCGAAAAAAAGACGCATCTCTATGGACACCTGAACCGCCCCGTAAGGGAATAGTTTTATCGCGACAGCGTTAAGGATTGATTGATTGATTGATTGATTGATTGATTGATTGATTGATTGATTGATTGATTGATTGATTGATTGATTGATTGATTGATTGATTGATTGATTGATTGAGTTGGTTGGTTGGTTGGTTGGTTGGTTGGTTGGTTGGTTGGTTGGTTGGTTGGTTGGTTCATATCGGTCGATCGATCGATTGATTTTCCTTCCCTTGCGGCGCGATCCGGGTGTCCAGCGAGAAATGTGACAGGCGTCATTTCCTCTCCTTAAAAGCAACTTTTCATTTCATTTTCCTTCCCTTACGTCCCATTTCGGATGTCCGCCAAGATATGTGAGACAGGCGTCCTTTCCTTAAATTGTCCAACGGGCCATGCGTCGCGCCGAACTGGTGATGATGTTCTGTGTACTCCTTGGCAACGCTGCGACACGCTGTCGCGGCTCACTCTTAAAGAGGAAGCTTAAGCGTCCTCCAATTTAATATTTCACTCCCTGCTTCCCTTTTACTGCGGAACTGTGAAGCAGTTGAGGCGTCCATGGGAAGAGCGGCAATTAACATTGCGTTTCAGGTCTTCATAAAGCGTTTGCTTTTGAGTGCGCTTTTCTTTTCAGGTTGCTTAACCTGTTCACGACACAGTGCAATCGTGGCCCCAAATCTACGGTGCCCATTATCATTTCGGTTTGGTTATGGGCGTTTCTTTTCTCAAAGTCACTCACGCCATAAGGGACGTCGTAGTGAAGGGTTATCGGAAATTTCGACCACCTGGGGTTCTTTAACGTGTATCCAGACGACGGACCACGGACCTGTTTTGGCCCGCGGACTAACGGTCACGTGGGGTTTCGCTTCCGGTCTGCGAGGTCTCGCGCGATCCGGTCCGCATTTCTTCTGGCGGCGGACTACGGACTTTTTAGCCTACTCGCACACATAAAGTCTGGCAACTGCACCACATTGCTCTTTCCCGACGCAGTGCCCCCGGCACTCAATGCTACACTAGCGAAATTAGCTTTTCTTCCACTGTTAACATGTCAACGTGGTCGGACGACGCTACGTTTTACTTTTTAGCCTTAGTACACCTTTATGGCTGCTTCATAATTGGGCATTCGACGGCGAGAGCGAGCGAAATTAGTCGCAACGTCGGCGCTCGGGACGTACACGGGTATGGTTAGAAAAGAACAATTGACGCTGTCTACGTGCCATAAGCGCATGCACTCTTATGTACGCTAAACACGGGTATTTTCCGGCACGTTACGGTATTTCTCATATTTCCCACCTTTAGTTCAGCGCATGCAAACACAGACGGAAGGATACGCTCAGCCTTGTGGCGCCATCTAGTTATTAGGACGGATAACTATTTGTCAACAAACGTACGCTCCTTAAGCCTAGAAGGTGCACAGTCGTCAGTCTAAATAAGAATTAAAGCAAATAGTTCACTCCTACGTCTTCTTACAGGAGAGGTGAGACCAAGCGAGAAATGGGTGCGCCATTTATTGCCAGTGAACGCAACAAAAAGGCAGTAGCAACGATGAATACAGTCCGAAGTGTGCGGTCCAACTTGAAAGCGTGCCGCCATGTTTGTCGACGCGGGAATACTACCTCCTCCTCACCGCGACAGAAATCTGTCCCTACCGATCGAGCTTTCCACTGGGTATTTAGGCGGAATCTCTGCCGCGAATTTCGCTTGTTCTAGCCGCCAAATGTCGAAGTGTGAGACGACCCTTGCTGCAGGCTGATCACAGAAGCTTGGCCCGTCTTGTCGTCTGCTCTTTTGGTCCGTCGTGTCGGATTTGGTCTATCGGGTCCGGCCAGACCCTGCCGGGCCACGCGCCGTCGACCCCACGTGACCGCTCCGCGGGCCAGTCCGTGACCCCCCGTCAGGATACACCTTTAATGTGCACTGACATCGCACAATACACAGGGATCCAGAATTTCCCCGCCATCAAACCCGCCGCGGTGGCTCAGTGGTTAGGGCGCTCGACTACTGATCCGGAGTCCCGGGTTCGAACCCGACCGCGGCGGCTGCATTTCGATGGAGGCGAAACGCTAAGGCGCCCGTATGCTGTGCGATGTCCGTGCACGTTAAAGATCCCCAGGTGGTTTAAATTATTCCGGAGCCCTCCACTACGACATCTGTTTCTTCCTTTCAACTTCCTTTGCACTTCCTTTATTCCTGTCAACTGATTGATAGTGTGAATGTGATCCATTGTGGAATGTCCTTTACGAAAGCCTTCCTGATCATTTTGTTGATTAAAGTCTAAGGTTGCCCTGACTCTATTAGCGATCATCTCAGTATATACCATGTAGGCAACGGAAGGTGATCGGTCTGTAATTTTTAAAGTCTGTGGTGTCTCCTTTCTTATGAATTAAGATTATATTTGCGTTCTTCCAAGATTCTGGTATGGTCGAGGTCATAAGGCATTGCGTATACAAGGTGGCTAGTTTTTCTAGAAAAATCTCCCCGCTGTCTTTCAACAGATCTGTTGTTGCCTGATCCTCACCAGCTGCTTTCCCCCTTTGCATTTCTCCTAAGGCTTTCTTTATTTCATCTTTCATTACTGGCGGGATGATGCATTGCTGTGCGCTACGGTCTCCATCATTAACGTCTTGAATACATTGGCTACTGTATAGATTTGTGTAGAAGTCCTCGGTTGCTTTAACTATAATATCCATATTGCTAATGACATTGCCCTTCTTGTCTCTTAACGCATACATCTGGTTTTTACCTATGCCTAATTTCCCCTTCACCGCTTTTAGGCTGCCTCCGTTCTTTAGAGAATGCCCGATTTTCTCCATATTAAACTTATTTATGTCGGCTACCTTGCGCTTATTTATTAACCTCGATAGCTCTGCTAGTTCAATTCGGTCTGTAGGGTTAGACGCCCTCATGCCTTGACGTTTCTTAATCAGATCTTTCGTCGCCTGAGATAGCTTGCCGGTATCCTGTCGAGCCGTCCTACCGCCTACTTCTGCGCACTCCGTAATAATAGCTGTCAGATTATCGTACACTGTATCAACATTAAGATCGTCTTCCTCAGTTAAAGCTAAGTGTCTGTTCTGCAGCGATATCCTGAATTCCTCTACTTTCCCTTTTACCGCTAGGTCGTTAATGCACTTCCCCTTTACTAGCTTTTTCCGTTCCTTCTTCAAGTCTAAGCTAATTCGAGACCTTACCATTCTGTGGTCGCTACAACGTTCCTGTCCGAAGACTTCCACATCCTGCACGATACCAGGGTGAGCGCATAGTGTGAAGTAAATTCCATTTTTATCCTCAACATTAGGGCTCTTCGAGGTCCACTTTCTGTTCTCTTGTTTGCGGAAGGAGGTATTTATGATGCGGAAATTATTTCTATCTCCGAACTCTACTAATAACTCCCCCTGCTATTCACAGAACCTATCCCGTAGTCGCCTACCGCCTCGTCGCCAGGCTGCTTGTTCCCCACTTTCGCATTAAAGAAGCCCATCAGTACAGTGTACTGTGTTTTCACTTTGTTCATTGTTCAAAAGAACTGCAGAATAGTATCAGATATAACTACTGGAATGCGACAGAAAATGGTGCAATACTACAGAAAAATCATATGTTGTTGCCACAAACTTACAGAACATACTGTCATATATTGACCACGATTCGGTAAGTTTTTTTTTTTTTTACTGGGCATCCATTTATTGGCGCCATAACACTGTGCACTTGCATGGCGGCCACTCTGGCGTGAGCATGAGCTAAGCATACAAGTCCGCACACATACGGGACTCTGCGTCAGTACATATACAACCCCACAACCGTAAGCATTTGCTCTTTTCGCTTGTTCTAAGTGAAGGACATATACACTGACTGCGGCATCCCGTATCTGTGGGCCAGGTTTGCTCTGCACAGCCACCAATTTCGCGAGGTGTCGAGCACAAACTGTTCAAATGCAAAAACACACACACCCACGCGCCCATTTTGACGAGCATCAGAGCGAGAATCGTCACTATAGTTTTAGGATTGCGTGTACATGTGTTACCGGGGGGTAGTGCATATCAAGGTAAAGACAATCCGGTAAACTGGATTACCAGCGGCATGCTATGCATGTGAAGTGGTAGCTATGTGGTTAGGGGGGAGCACCTGCGAGTGCAAGTTCACAGTAGACATTCGATATTCCGGTGTACGTCCACGTTGATACGTCTTCGCGGTTCTAAACCTCTCTAATTCGAGCAGCCGCTAGCCGTTACTACCGGTAGGGCTTGGAAGCTTTCCACGTCTACATAAAGGGACCTCAACGGGTACTGTTCGAGGCGCACATCGTTTTCAGAATGGGACCTAAGGTGAAGGGTTTTACCGTCCTGTTCGCATGGTAATGAATCCGTTCTGCCGATGTCCCTTACCTATATTGGTTCAAAGACTACATGTTGTTCCCCTTGGAGACCTGATGCGGATATGTGTATGGTGCGGAACGAAAATAACACTGCCTAATTGGTATTTTAAACTGCCGACCGGAGTGCATCGGACTGCGCAAGTAGCGCACTGCTCTCACTCACCTCGGCGTCTCTTCGTGCTTGGTTCGTCGCAGAGGTGTTGGCGGCCAGCACAAGACGGAACGTCGCTCGCTGCTTGGACGATGGTGCTCATGTCCGGCATGATGCTGGACACGTAGGCTTTGGAGAGCGCCTCGGTCTCCTCTTCGACCTGTGGGAGTGGCGACGAGGACAGGTCACAATGCGCTAGCCGCTGCAAAACCTCAGCTGCAAAGAGAAGCTATACTAACGGAGCTATAAATTATGCCTACCAATGAAGCCTCACCGAGCAGCCGAAAATGGGCGTAGTATTCGTGAACTCTTCTCAGCACGAGTACTTTCCTGTAACAGACTCCTTTTAAGACTGAAAAAAACGGAGATTGGCTCGAGAATAACTTACTACTGTTAAAACTGCACGGAGCAAGGTCTCAGAGCGGAATGGTCTGGAAATTATAATATGTCGCAACCGAAAAAAACGTTCTTCTACTGCCAGAACACACGCTGCATATGTGGGCCAAGGCTGCGAGAGACATGGACGGACGCTGTAGATAGCGTGAGCATGTCACGTTATTTTCGGCTATGTAATTATCTGACCACAGATCACGTGACATAATGATGTCGCCTAGAGTGCTCACTTCCCGGCCAGTGCATCTCTTAAGGTGCCCCGAGGCCCACCAGGATAACCAACATGTGATCACATGAGCGTACTGCTACACGTAGCCATTTACTCGTCATGCCATTTTGCTGGGCCCGTCAGGAGTATACGTGAAATCTTGGAGGCAGGGGCGCTTTACTGTGTACTGCACAGGTATCGTAATTTTGTCGCCCTGAATGAAAGGCTATACCTTTGGAGTTCCTTCGATATCAAGTCGTCACGCAACAAGAAAAAAGCAATTAGTCAATGAGTAAACGCACTGAGACATATTAATAGTGATAGTGACATCATAGGCATATGCAAATCCCTTTATGTCAAAGGACGTTAGGGTGAATGCATTCTGGGAAAAGGCATTTTGGGTAAAGGACTTTAGGTTGAAGGCCTTTATGTGAGGGTCTTTATGGTAAAGGCCATTAGGTCAAAAGATGCTTTCGCATTCTTTCAATATTACCACACTCTAGACATGCCAGTTTTTCACGACCAGGACGGCCAACTGCTCTTCACATGAATCAAGCCCACTAACGCTGTCCGCACCATCCTGCACAGTCTACTTCGCATTTAGTGGTTTCAATCTGCTTCCTGTGGGTGGCACTCTTTGGATGGTCCGTTGTGGGCGCACAACATCAGGTGCCGTTATCACCGTAGCGACCAATAAGGAAACTACGTCACACTAGTCGTCAGTGGGGTTATGGCGTGATGATAACTCTAATGCTACTGCATTAAAAAAATCTAGGAGCGTGGAGGATGAAACAAGAAGGACGCGCCTGGTGCAAGAATACAATCTGGCGCTCTTACATGAAGCTCTCAGGAAGCTTGCAAGTCATCACAGACGACGAGAACAACAGGAATTCAGAACACTTCCGCGAAATATAACAAAGATGTGACCAAGTCGTTTAAATGGCCGACTCTAGAAGCAATCGAGGCGTTCCGTAGAGGAGGAGGACGCCCCTAATATATCGCCTCCCTCGAAATGCGACCGCCGCGGCCAGGATTGAACCTGCGTCGATCGGGTCCGTGGTATGTCGCCAATGAAAACGAAATCCTTCAGCTGGTATAGATGTTCGAATGGAATAATACCCAGGAGAAACACTCTCACTATAAAACGTGCCACCTGTGAGTTGCATAGCGAGATGCCATGTTCAAGTGGCTGTTTTTAATGAGAAAGCATTAGATGGCTATGTCCCGAGTTCCGTATAAGCAAAAAATTATCCACACAATTACGTCGTTATGTGATGATAAATGTGCAAAAGTTTGGTTTTGTTCGTTGGTTTGCGATGAGTTTTCGCTGTGGGAAAAATTTGGTGGATGTAGTAAGATTAGTTAAACGTGAAAATTACACTTCGACGTTACAATCGCCAAAGACATCGACATAGCATCTCCGCACGATTGTGTCGTTCTAAACAGATATATGTGCAAAAGTTTGACTGTGTTATATACTGCGTTATGAGGTCATGCTATAGGCAAAACTTGGCTGATTAATTGGAACTAGTTAATTAAACGCGAAAACTACATTTGACGTCACAAAGCCCGTGTTTTTGTGCCTGTTTTATGTCAGAAAAACATTCTCCGCACGATTACGTCGTTCTGTGAAGATAAATGTGCACAACTTTCACAGTGTCAGTTAGTTCGTGATGAGATCTTGGTATAGAAAACATTTGGTCGATGAATTGCAATTACCTAATTAATTACACTTCGACGACATAATAGCCACGGACGTCGACATAGCGCTTGGACGTGATAAGCAAAATAAAAAAACAATACGAATATACGAAAAATTTAAAAAAATGAAAAAGTAAAAATGAAAAAGAAAGTAACAAAATCAAAAATAGAAATATAAATAAATCGCGCACTAGCGTCGTGGAAGAAAATCCGTGGTCTAGAAAGTTCCATGCTTTCGCTTTCCTCCGTGTAAGGAGACAAGTGCCCTGGTAATTTATGGATGGAAGCGATACAGTTAGTGCTACCACTTTTAGAAGTTCGCCCTTCTTTACCCTCGAGAGCCTCCAGCCTAATGACATCAGGGAAGCAGCGAAGGCTCGGCGGACTGGTACGCTCCCCATCCGAATTGCAGTGTCCACGGACGCGTGGTGGAATCGCTGTCGTACTCACCTCGACGCAAAGCGGTTCCACATCCGCCGCCCCTGATTCGTGATGCATAGCCGCAGTTACGGTATTTGAGTCGGTCGTCTCTGGATTTTGCATTTTGCATTCAAACGTCCGGGCTCGTTGTGGTCCTATGCGTCCGCCTCCACTGGCTTTCCGTTTTCGGCCTGCGCAAGAGCAAATGTGACGGCATGTGTTTTCAGAACAAAGTTTTCTCGCGACAGGCATCCGCTTTCTTTACAGCAGGAACTGAAAGAGTCAGACTCCAAAGCATACCGTCCTTGTTCTATAACACAAGGAAAACTCCAGTTTTGTGAAGTTTTAGAGCAGGTGAGCTTGTCGAATACTTCTTAAAAACGAATATTTGATATTTTCTTGGTGTTCAGAGCACAACTGGTAGAAGCATTGAGCGGAGCCCTGGACTTTTAAAGACAACCGACCGTTCTGCAAGAAGGTGGACGAAGCCATCAGAAGACCTGTGAATCTAGAGCTCAATAAACCTTTTCTCTCACTCACTCACTTCAACTGCCACCTGCCAGGGCGGCAGGGTGGGCGCGCTGCCAATCTAGTGTGAGAAATGCACTCAACACAGACGCCAAGCCGCGTCTACTTGCCTGATGCACCACAGCTTTCGCTCTCCAACCGCGTTAAGGAGTAGCTAAAGCGCAGGTAACTTTTTAAAGTGAAAGCTTTACTACTCTCTTCCATAGATGGTTCGGCATGTGTTTCATATGGCCTAGAACTGAGGAGAACCACGTGACGTCGGCGTGCCGGAACTGTGCTGAAATCGATAAATAGCGGCAGCTTCGAAAGCATACGACAGGCACATAAGACATTTGTCGAGCTACGAGGCGGTAGTGGCAAATGTGCGCCGCATGCGTTGGTAGTGCTGACAGAGCTGTGGCGGAAACGCGGCACTGAAGCTATGGGCCATGGGCATTCATTGTGTTCATAGGCTTCGGCGTTGACAACGTTCTAGACCGATGATTTTCAGAAAAGAGAGGGGGCCATGACTGGCTCCCTGGTTCAGTGGACGAAAATATTTTAAATTGGTTTTCCGGGTTCGAACCCGATCGCGGCGGCTGCGTTTCGATGGAGGCGAAACGCTAAGGCGCCCGTGAGCTGTGCGATGTCAGTGCCCGTTAAAGATCCCCAGGTGATCGAAATTATTCCGGAGCCCTCCACTACGGCACCTCTTTCTTCATTTGTTCTTTCACTCCCTCCTCTATCCGCTGCCTTCCAACACGGTCCGGGTGTCCGCCGAGTTTTGAGAAAGATACTGCGCCATTTACTTTCCCTAACAACCAATTTTCAATTTTTCTTCTCCCACCCTGGTTGTCCTATTCGAAAACAGAAAATACGTGGAAACGATGTGCTTAAACATTGTGTACTCCGATTTGTGTTCAATCTGCCAATGCAGGTTTCCAGGTTTTAAAGTGAAAGCTTTACTGGCTGCGAACTTGCGATTTCTCCGTGGCGGCGCTCCGAGGAGGCACGTGACGTGCAGCGCGCGCCTCGCCGCGGAGCCGAACCGGTTTGGCTGGACCGGCAGCGGCTGGCGCACTCGTCGCGGAATAGAATCGTGCTCCAAGTCTCCGACAGTGCGGTCAGAAAGCCCGGAAGCCGCCGAACGCGTCCGTGGTCAAGCGCAGTTAGAGTATAGAGGCTCTCGCCAAAAAACCGTTATTACCGTAATAAACATTAATGCCATGCCCTTGATAACCCTAAGAGTTAGAGAATGTAGGCCAGTGTGGCAGAATATCGTCGAGGGCAGTTACCGCGATTGCAGCTTGGGCGTCCCTGGGCGATATATGCACTGCTTGTCTTCGAATAAGAATGTTCCCTTTTCACTCTAACGGCCAATCGCTTTGCTCTGCTGTCATTGCTACAAGTCACTTTCTTTTCCATCGCTAAAGCTGGTGGTGGTGGTAGTGGTTTTCTTAAAATAATAGTAAAAAGGAAGGAAAAGATTTTTGCTAGCCCCGGCATCTGCTATCGATGCCATCGCTAAAGCAGCAAAGATGCGTTTTAAGAGCGCTTCCAAAAGAAGGCACAAGTCGGGAACAGTCCAGACAATTGGAACGCACTGGCTGAAGGCTGTTCATTTTCACGAAAGGAAAGGCGCAGAACAGGCTCTGTGGGTCAGCGGAGAGATCAATCTCGCTTTTATGTGCGTGGCGTTGGTTTCCAACCGAAAAAGACTGGTTTGATTGCGTTTCGCACACTGGATAGGTAGCGCGCCCTCCCTGACACCCTGGGAGGTGGCATGCAGTTAATTGTTGACCGCGAGAGATTGATCACCAAACGAACGCTGCGGCGTAGCTATTGATGCAGTGCCACATGCCGGCCACAACGCTGTTAGCGCGTAATGCATTCAGCTCACCTCTCTCTCTCTCTGACTTACCGCCGCCACATGTATCAAAGCACGAATGAGGCGTCCACATATCCAGGGAGCCAGTTATGCGCCCTTCCTTTCCTCAAAGCCATCGCCGTCTAGAACATTGTCATCGGCAACGAACACTTGAATGCTGACATCTTTTGCATTGCATAACCTGGAATGGCTGAGCTAATTCACATTAGTTATTTTAAACTAACCTTTATGGGTTAGCAGTCCAGTTTTTTCTGCATAGCACTGTAAGTGGCCTAGTAAATCACGGCGATGGAGAAGGCGTTCGGTTCCCCGTCTTTCGTCTTCGTCTCGTGCAACTCCAGACCGCTGAAACTACGTCTTAACCGGGGACCTTCTCTCTAATAACTAGCGGTTTAGTACGGGAATCCATAACGGGCTGCACAGGCAAAAAAACAGCCGGAAGGGGTCCACGGAACACCGTCGTCCGTTCGGCGCGACGCCTTGCCCGTTGCTCAATTTAAGGAAAGGAAAATGACGCCTGTCTTATATCTCGGTGGACACCCGATCCGCGCGTATGGGAATAATTCCGATGCGCTTTGCCTACTACTACTACGACGCCGACAGCATTCGACCGAACGATCTGTATACGTTGTCGCGTAAAAATAAACACAAAATTGCAGAAAAAAAAAGAAAAATGCAGGGAGAAAGAGGACATGACAGTACACGGACAGGCTCTCGTATTTCCGCTCGTAAGCAGACAGGGTTCTCTCTGAAACGGAAAAATATTTGAGTTTTTCGCTTGGAGTTTTTTTCTATGAGCCGCGATTTCGCCCCGCACTCACAGCCAAGAATCCCACCCGCCCCCCCCCCCTCCCCCGCAGACGTAACAAAATGCATCTCCTTCAGTGTGACATCTTAGGATGTGTTTGATATTTCTTTACGAAGGGACATCATAGACACACTTTGATCCTACGTGTTTTCATGGTGACCCGATAGTACCATATGAGCAGCTTTTGCTATCCCAGTGGGCAGACGCGTACGCCATGTTGACAGCGCAGATTCCCCAATAATACCAAACCATTCTGGATAAAAACGATGCTGATTCTTCCTGCAGGCAACATATCCGTCCCGCCATAATTTCTGTTTCTCATGAGTTCTCGGGAACTTAGTGCCATGATATTGTTGCTCTCATCCCTCGGTCGGCCGCCCTAGACCCCTCATCGAGGTATCGTCCGGCTGCAGTGCAAAGTTTGTTATTTTTTGGTCCCATCCATGCAAGATTTTGTGCATCATTTTATGCTATCCTGACTTCGTTTTTTAGCACCTATTCTTTTTTGCCTTCTTATCCAAAAAAGGACATTCACTTCCTCGCCATATACAAAATACCCCCCTTATTTCCGGCACAAGCCCTATTCACACGACGTCAATTGTAATTTTCCAGCGAAATAACTGCCTGTCATTTTGGTATAATTTTGAGACATGCGAAAAGACGTAGCTTTCAACAATAGGTTAGATGTTGTTAAGAATTGATGAAGACCGCTGATCAGAGCGTGGAGGCATCAAATCCTCGTGCATAAATTGCGCACGTGCACCTGTTTGGTAGCTGCGAATGACTCGCATAGCCGGAGGGGGTGTTCCTCTCAAGAAGATAGTCTGTCAGGAAAAGTCAGCTTTCAAGAACAGGCACTGTCAGCGTCGATGTTTCTCGTCGGGGAACGAAACCAATCAATCTTTTTTATTGCGAAGCAATACTACTTTAGGTCACACTTCAGCCCGTTCTGTGGCTAGGCTGTGGTAGGCACCATTGACCTTTAGCGTGACCTCGCTGCGCGACGTCACAACAGCTGTGTAAAAACGGGGCCCCATCTCACGCCGTCCCGAGGCAAGGCGGTAGCCACCAACGGCGGCCTAACTCCCGCTCTTCTCACCAGGGGCGCTACGGTCGGTGTGACGTCACCCCAGCTGTGTAAAACAGCTCCGCTCCTCTCGCCATGGCAGTCATACAGCCAGATGTTACGATGGTGCCTACGAACAAGGCAGCTCGGCAGAATGCAAAGAGGAAGCATCAGTGAGCTACGGAGACGGAAGAAGAACGAGAAGCTTCGCAATCACCAGGCTTAACCAAGCTAAGCCACGGCCGTTTTTTTATTTCATGATCACTTATTAACGGAGAAACAAATACTGGCGTCCAATATAAACAAACGGACCGAAGGGCTGGCTGTGCACATATACCGGCTGTTTCACCTAAGATGTTCTGCCTTTTGAATTAGTACGGCGCTTTCCCACCTTTGCATTTTAAGTGGCGTAGCACATAAGACACAAGAGGCGCTACTTAGTAGGCTGGTTAATTAATACTCAATAGTTAGTTTTCTAACTTTTATTGCTAGTCTTCTTATTTACTGAGAAGCTTTTAGCTCAGAGTGAGTAAAATATATATGTGTTTTATAATTTCCAAACCGCAGTTACCCACGGCGCTGTCGCCCAACAAATACTGCCGGCATCGCAACAAAACACCCCGGCTTTTGAGAAGGTTCCACGCGATGCAACCCCTCTAATACGCGCACCTTTTCGGAATGGGCAAAATGTTTTGGGCATCAATGCCGAGGGTAATTGCGTTTTTGAAATAATAAAAACCTATATAGATCTTATTTACGGTGTTCTAAAAGCTTCTCAATAAATAAGAGACTAAGATAAAAAGAAAGCTTACAAGTAACCATCTTAGTAGTTAGCACGTGTTAGCTGTATTCTGACATGCTACACCGCTGATCATGCTATGTCGAAAGAAAAGCGTCCGTCTAAGTCAAAAATGCCCTTAGATACACTAGTTTTAAAGCTTACAGAACATCTTCGGCGAAACACTAAGTACAATTCTGAGCTAAGGCAACGCAGAAAGTTCCTCTGTGCTTTAAACGCTAGATACGTCACCCTATACTGGGATTTTTTGAGCTCATGAACGAATGTTCGAATCGCGGGAATCTCAATCGTGTTTAGTGAAGCTAAGATTTGAAAGACCAGAAAAACTTTACAAGGGCTTCTAGTTCCCAGGGCTGCCGCTTCGTAGTGTGTGGCGCTGAAGACTAAAAATCACCGCTTTTTCCGAATTCTAGTACTTCGCGTTACTAATCAACACAATTCAATTCACGAAAATACAAGCCGCAAGGCTGAATCCTCAGAATTGGGAAGCTTTTTATTTTTCCTCGACTAAGAAAGCTGAATAAAGTTTTGGAAGGCGGCCGCAGCGACCGAGAGTAGAGCTCGCGACCTTACAGGCTGATGAGGAGGTTTCCTCAACACCGCCACGAGCGGAAACGCAGCGTAGTGTTCGTTATAATATAGATTCACGCAAATTTATTCACACTTTCCACTAAAATAAAACTGAAGGCTATTTACCGCCTCTACTAATATTTGTCTCCAGCAATTGAATAAAGCCTTTCACTGGATACTATCGTGACTTCTGTAGTAACCCAAGATTCAGCAACAAAGCCCGCTGGGCTCCATAGCGGCAGCTGTTGGAAACAATAATATAAGGTCACTGAAGTACTGAGCGGTGCAATTATGCTAAACCATTTCTTTAAATTAACACAATACTAAAATAAAAGTAGTACTTGAAATAGTACAAAAAGTTAATAGGAAACGTGACTTAGAACTCAGGTTTTTTTTTCCTTTTGAGCATCGCTTGGCGGCTGGGGCGTTACTCCGGTTTTTACCGAGCCTTACAACGAACTGTATTAAATTATACTTGAAAAATTCGAGGATTTTCATGCGGTTCGATAAAAGGAGTTAAGTACCCTTTGCAACAGCGCCAGGTGTCATCCCGGATGTCTCATAAAAATTTAACTCAGCCTTAGTCTATCTGATAACCGCTCCAAGGAAGCGAGAATAAATTTCGTATTTAAACGGAGAACTCAAAAATCATGCAGATTTCTGCACTCTATTCGAGCTAGGTGCAATCCGTTTTTCATTGAAATCACCAAGAGTGCTGAATGCAACAAATGTCTCGCACACGAATAAGGAACTTCATCACACAGAGGCTGATCTCTCCGAAATATCTCCCCTGCCCTTATTCTCCCATCACGATGCCCTGCACGAAACAGGGTGGAGGAAAAAAAATGTAATGGTCGCGTGGCAGCATATTGCGCTAAAACAAACACACTACAATGCAAAAATGCGCAAAAATATCTCTATAAAATATTAGAGACGGAACATAAAAAGCTGAATACACTCTGGCAGCTTCGTACGGGACAGACAGGAAAAAGAACTAAAACAAGAAAAATTGAAAGCAAAAGCGATAATGAAAACCACAACAGCAGCCATGAAAAACAAAACACGAAGGGTATTGTGGTAACTGCTTCATATACAAAGACCACCTATTGCCCCAATTTTCTCCGCACATGCACGTTTAGAATTCCAAGCAGTAGTGAACAAGAACCTAAGAGAAGCTATCATTTAATTAAAAAATCAATATTCAATCATTAAAATCATTTTCCAATCGGTCAAATGATCGATATATCAAATTAAATCAATCAATTGATCGACCAATCAGTCAGCCAGCCAGCTAAATGATTGATTAATCGCTCAATTGATCATGTAAATCAAATCACTCAGTCTTTCGACTGTCATTGACTGATTCAATCAACCAATCGAAGGTCAATCACTCAATCAATGAATGAATCAAAAATCAATAAAAGCGATTAGTCAAAAATGAATGAGTCATTAAATAAAATCAATTATTTGACATTCATCAATTGGATATTTTACAAACACATCCAATTGAATCAGTCAACCGTTCGACCAATCGATCATTCAGTCAGTTGATCTATCAATGAATAGATGAGCCAGTCTCTCATAATAAGCTCATTCATAGATTCTATCGATCAATAAAGCAAAAATTACTGATCAAATTAGCAGACGAGCATATCAGATTAAATCAATAATTCAATCAATCAGCCAAATGACTGATTAAACGCCCGATTGGCTGATTAATCGGCAAGTAGACTGATCACTTGATCAGCACTAAATTAAATCAATCAGTCGGTAGACCAATAAATCAATCGACTGATCGAATAATCAATAAACCAATTAGTCATTGTATTAATTCGTTAATGAATGGATCAATCTGACGATGAAATCTATCATTCAAATGATATATTCAATCAAATGACTGGTCAATCGGTGAACTGATCAACAAATTACTTCAATAATTCAATCTACGAATCAGCCAGTCAATCAGCCAAATGATGATCAATCTCGCAATTGAAATACATCAAATAATATTATTTCATTGACCAATCAATTGGTCAACCACTAACTCAATCGAGCTAATGATTAATTAATAAATGAATCGCCAAGTCGATCTAATCAACCAATCATATCATTCATTCAGTCAATGGTTCAGGTGATCAACATGTATCAATGATTCGACGAATCATCAAACAATCATCTAAATAATTGTTTATATGGTTGATTCATTGATCATTCGGTAAACTTATCAAACTATCAAATTAATTCAATCAATTGATCGGTAATCCTTGACTGATTCAATCAATCGGTAGTCATCACTATTGAATGAATCCAGCAATCAAATTATTAATCACTTGGTCAAATGATCACACATCAAAATTAATCTATGACTCAGCTGGTAGATCTATAGATCATTTAATTAATTAATCAATCATCCTATCAAATAAATCAATCAGATCAATCGATCAATCAATCAGCCCCACCGCAGTAGTCCAATCGTTAGAGCACTCAACCGCTAGACCCGGAGACGGGGTCTTGATGCCGGCCGCGGTTCAATGGAAGCCAAGCAAATGGAGCCCGTGTACTTCGTGATGCCAGCGCA
Source organism: Amblyomma americanum (assembly GCA_030143305.2). Taxonomy (NCBI): domain Eukaryota; kingdom Metazoa; phylum Arthropoda; class Arachnida; order Ixodida; family Ixodidae; genus Amblyomma; species Amblyomma americanum. The sequence continues at coordinate 16,316 of JARKHS020019528.1, forward strand.
CGTTACGGAAAACCATATGGTCGATATTAATCCTAAACTTTTCACGACACCACCCCAATTCTCATAGCCTACGTCGCTCTGTGGCCAGAGAGTCACGAAGGACACATCTTTTGGGACTGCCCCGCAGACCCACCGCCCGGAGAATTCCATAAGCTTGTAAGCGCCCAAAAGCGGGCATCCTGCTAGCCAGCTCTAATTCGGATGTGCAGTCGTCCACAGGCCTGTGTAGAGCACTTGAAATCCTGTGCGCTCCGCAGCGCACAGAGCGCAGACGGTACGAGTTTGAGCGCTCTATGCAGGTATGCGGACATCTGTACAAGTCCGGGTCACAGCACGAGACCAAGAGATCGCGTTCAGCACTAACTGAGGGCCATCTCGTGGGGTCGATAGGACCCATCAATCCCAGTATCGATATTAAAGTTTTATGACTGACTGACTGGGGCGTTAAACCCCATCTGCTAAGAAAGGAGAAATATGGACAAGTTTGTCATAATGCGTGGGTGAAAAGAGGCGTAAAAAGACAAACGGACGAAGAAAAAAACACATTCTCACACAAACCATTTTCACACAAACACAAGTCCACTTTCAACCATGTTCATATACTAAATTGCGCAAAAATCAATCAGTCAATCAGTATATCGATCACCCAATCAATCATTTCAATCAGCCAATGAATCGACAAATTGTTCTTCATATTGATAGGTCAAATAAATTGGTGATGATTAGATAAGTTACTCACTTAATGAATTAGAAAATAAACCAAATCACAATATTCAACGAGTTAGTCATGTCACAATCTGCCCAAACGTTAAAATTAATATACAAACTAATTCAGAACGTGGACAATATCGCTGACTAAATCAAATCATGCCTACCCGGCGCGCAAAACATGGCGCCCTCAAATCCTCAAGCCGCGTTTCAAGAACAACCTTCACGTGACCTCGCTGGAGCGGAGGATGGCTCGCGCCACGCGATCCCTCACTTAACACGCGCACCTGAGCGGGCGTTATTGAAATACCGTCACAAGCATCCGCACATCTTCGCGAGCGAGCGCCAATAAGGAGCGCGCAAAGGCGTCAAACTAGCAACAACACGCCACGGACACCGTAAAAATAGGCTTAGCGCGACCCTGGCCCTGTGACTATGACGGCCGCCTGAAGACGAGAAAGTAGGTCAACATGGCGGCTCTCCACCCAGCACCACTTACCGCGAGGCTTGGCTCGGCGTCTCTCTGCCTTCTCACGCTTGGGGCATCAAGTCGGGAACGTATGTTCGATCAACCGTCACTTACCAGAGTCTGTCGCGTTATGAAGAGACGCTCCGTTAGCAGACGGTAGTTGGGTATCTTTCCTCCTTTCTCTCTACCTCCTCCGCGTACGCTTTTGTTTGTTCTTTCTTTGTAATCGTCTGGTTTGCACGGCTTTGCAGACGGCACCTTGCGTTCCCTTTCCCTCTTCCGCGCGTGTTCAACTCTCGCTCATTAACGTCCGAGCGCGATCGGGCGGAATTAAACTAATAACAGACAAAAGCAAAGATAGTCGATGGTGGACACCTGCAGCGCGAAGGAGCTATGACCATATTTGGTATTGGCAACGAACGCTGATTTCAAGGGCCTGTGTTTTCTTCTGTGCATCTTGAACGCGGTTTTTGGAGATGAGCTTTACGATAGTTTGGAAACCGGCTTTTGTTTTTATTAGTACTCCGCTTTGATAAAAAGAAATGGCGTTTCTCAGCGCCAAGATGTCTTTGTGGGTCGTAAAATAAGTAAAGTATATCAACGAAGCCTAGTAAAAAAAGTCGCGGAATAAAATTTTGGTACCCTGCGTCTACAGGATGGTGTGCCAATGACGGCTGTATTTTACGAAGCAAAATAAAAAAGGATAATTACTGCTTTTTTATGAACCACGAAAGAACGCAGTTAATTAGCGCTTTGAAGTGGCAATATTCTCCTCGCAAACATAACAAAACAACGCAGCTGATCGGCAAAGGTGGTTCCGGGGAATCATTGCAGCCGCTTCTCGGTCAGCCTGGCGTAAGAGGGGCGGCATTGTACGTTATATTACTGCATAAATGAAGGTGTTATTGCTATTAATACCTCAAATGATTAAGACACGTGGAACTGTACTAGAAAATCTGCGATCACACTTGGTTCTTGATGTATCCTGCGAAAATGCATGGACAGGGATACACAAAAGTCGCGGCCTTTAGATGTCGCCTGACATCATTGCCATGAAATAACCCTGAAAATGTGAATCGAGGGAGAAACAGTATTTATTGTCAAGAACTTGTTGACCGCTGGCGGTCGGGCCTCAGTGGGACCCCCGAGGAGGACTGATGGATGGCTTTGCTTAACAGCTTGGACGCCAGTGCCAGTTTTTCTTTTTGAGCTTGGTTTTTCTTTCAACCATTCTGAGATGAGTGCACAACTTTTTCTTCCCTAAAAGAACAGAAAGGGTTCCGCTTACTGGCCCTTTGTGCGGTGGCTTTTTGTTCCATTCAGGACATTTCTTATGGGCTGTGTAGGCATTAAAGTCGCCATGGTGGTTCTCGAAGCTTCTTAGTGTACCCGAATCTCCGCCAGCTACTCCTTATGATAAAGTTGACTCGAGGCTGAAAATGTATTTAGTCAACACTGCGGCTACGCCTCTCGCGGTCGTATCAGATACCGCAGCAAGGAGCGCATGTGGCTTTCTTGCTTCGCTTCCGTGCAGAAAGCTGCGGCTCTGAAGCTTCTATTTTGAGGGCGCTGGTTTCAAGCTGCCAGGTGCATATACAGTATTGTGCGTTTTTATCGTGAAGACTTTCAAAAATTTCCCCGCCTCAACCGCTGGCTCTTTTGCGGTGAAACTGCACAGAGCTTGCGTTTTATGGTAACTTTTGTATCGTAGCAAGTTTTACAACAGCACTTACTGAGTTGAGCCGTGCATGATGCGAAAACGTAATCGTCTACGTAGAGATCGGCGAACCAAAACCCGCAGACGACGTTTTATCGCTGAAGGGCGGCTGTGGCGCCATCTCTTTTCGGTAGTGGAAAGCGTGACGACAAGGCCGCCGAGACGAGCGTTGCAAACAATATTCTTTGAAAGGTAAAGCCTTGTTAAATCAGTTGTTCTGATAATTTTTCCGCTTAAATTAGCCGAAAATGTTGTAAGAGCTTCAGTTGAAGCAGACGAAACGGCCGGAACGGCATATTCGAAGGACCCGCGCTTCTTGCAACGCCCACCTCGGCGGCCTTGAATTGACGCTTTCGCCTGCCGAAAACAGAGGGCGCCACAGCCGCCATTCACCGAAAAACGTCATTTTTGGGTTTTGGTTCGCCGATCTCTACGTAGACGATTACGTTTTCGCATTATGCACGTCTCACCTATGTAAGTACCGTTGTCAAACTTGCTACGATACAAAGGTACCATAATACGCAAGCTCTGTGTGCAGTTTCATCTCAGATGAGCCAGCGGGTGAGGCGGGGAAACCTTTGAAAGTCCACGATAAAAACGCACAATATTGTACATCGGCTCGCAAGTACCTTGGAGCAGCCATTCATAGAGAAGGAGGCGCGCTCATTTTGGGCGGATTATTGGTTTTTCAGGAAAGAAAATGCAGCAACTGTATAACTTCTTGGTGGACACCTCTACCGCGCCGTGAAGGAAGGGAAGAGGTGGATGTTAATGAAGAAAGAGTGAGATAGGTGCCGTAGTCGAGGGCTCCGAATTTCGACCACTCTCTATACTCAACGCGAAATGAAATGACACCGCCGCGGTGGCTCAGTGGTTTTGGCGCTCCGCTGCTGACCCGAACGACGCGGGTTCGGTCCCCGGCCACGGCGTTCGAATTTTAAATAATAATAAATTGTTTGTGGTGGGAAATGAAATGGCGCAGTATCTGTCTCAAGTCTCGGTGGTCACGTGAACCCCGCCGTAAGAGAAGGAATAAAGGAGGGACTGAAAGAAGAAAGGAAGAAAGGAAGAGGTGCCGTAGTGGAGGTCTCCGAAATTATTACGACCACCTGTGGATCTTTAACGTGCACTGACATCGCACAGCAAACGGCCGCCTTTGCGTTTCGCCCTCATCGAAGCGCGGCCGCCGCAGTCTGGTTCGAACACAGGTATTTTGGATCAGTACCTGAGCGCCACCCGCCGCGGTGGCTCAGTGTTTAGGCCACTCGGCTACTCATCCGGAGTTCCCGGGTTCGAACCACACCGCGGAGCCCGCGTTTCGATGCAGGCGAAACGCTAAGGCGGCCGTGGGCTGCGCGATGTCAGTGCACGTTATAGATCGAAACCCATCACTTGGCTCCTCTTTCTTCCTTTATTCTTTCATTCCCTCCTTTATCCCTTTTCTTACGGCGTGTTTCAGGTGTCCGGCGATACGTGAGACAGATAGTGCGCCATTGTCTTTAACTCAAAACCAATTTCATTTCAGCAAGCGTGTAAAGAGTTTTTATATATTCCTTCTCCCCATATCCTCTCGTCCTGTCCACTCACCTCTTTCATTTCATTTCTCCATTCTGCCTGCTATCCTTTATTTCTGCTGCCCCAGCTCAGGTGCTTCAGTATCGACGGCAGATGTCGGGGTTAGCAAAAATGTTTTCCTTCCTTTTTACTATTATTTTAATAAAAAATCACTATACCACCACCAGCCTAGCGCCCTAACCACTGAGGCGCCGCGGCGGGTTGGTGGAATTTTGATGGATGCGAAATTCTAGATGCTTGTGTACTGTGCGATGTCAGTGCACGTTAAAGAACCCTAGGTGGTCGAAATTTCCGAAAACCCTTCACTACGGCGTCCATTATGGCCTGGGTGACTTTAGAACAAAAAACCCCCATAAACCAAACCGAAATGATAATGGGCACCATCGATTTGGGGCCACGATTGCATTTTGTCGTGAACAGGTTAAGCAATTCGAAAAAAGCGCACGCAAAAGAAGACGTTTCATCAAGAAAGGAAACACAATGTTAGTTGCCGCTCTTACCATAGACGCCTCCCCTGCTTCAAAGTTCCGCACTAAAATAGATGCAGGAAGTGAAGTAAAAAAACGAAACATCAGCCTCAGTAGAACTACTGCTTAAGCGTTAGAGAGCAAAAGCTGTGGTGTATCGTGTAAGGACACGCGGCTTGGCCTCTAACGTTCAATGCGTTCCGCACACAATACAGGCAACGCGTCCACCCTGCCAGGTGGCTGTAAAATTAATGGTTGAATGAGAAACGGTGTGCGCGTTGCCTATCTAGTGTGCGGAACACACTGAACGTTACAGGAAAAGCCCCGTCGACTTCATTGGGTGACCAAGCTCTCACATTCAACCATTAATTTAACCGCCACCTGGCAGGGTGGGCGCGTTGCCTATCTTGTGTGTGGAACGCACTAAACGTTAGATATCAAGCCGCGTCTACTTACACGATACATCAGAGCTTTTGCTCTCTTACGGTTCAGCAGTAGTTCTACCGAGGTTTTTTCTTTTTTTTAACGCGACAGCGTTAAGGAGCTCGTGTCGAAGAAAAGCCGGTGTCGTCGGCGTCGGCGTCTGGCCGCGAGCGAAAAAAAGACGCATCTCTATGGACACCTGAACCGCCCCGTAAGGGAATAGTTTTATCGCGACAGCGTTAAGGATTGATTGATTGGTTGGTTGGTTGGTTGGTTGGTTGGTTGGTTGGTTGGTTGGTTGGTTGGTTGGTTGGTTGGTTGGTTGGTTGGTTGGTTGGTTGGTTGGTTGGTTGGTTGGTTTATTGATTGATTCATATCGGTCTATCGATCGATTGATTTTTCCTTCCCTTGCGGCGCGATCCGGGTGTCCAGCGAGAAATGTGAAACAGGCGTCATTTCCTTTCCTTAAAAGCAACTTTTCATTTCATTTTCCTTCCCTTACGTCCCATTTCGGATGTCCGCCAAGATATGTGAGACAGGCGTCCTTTCCTTAAATTGTCCAACGGGCCATGCGTCGCGCCGAACTGGTGATGACGTTCTGTGTACTCCTTGGCAACGCTGCGACACGCTGTCGCGGCTCACTCTTAAAGAGGAAGCTTAAGCGTCCTCCAATTTAATATTTCACTCCCTGCTTCCCTTTTACTGCGGAACTGTGAAGCAGTTGAGGCGTCCATGGGAAGAGCGGCAATTAACATTGCGTTTCAGGTCTTCATAAAGCGTTTGCTTTTGAGTGCGCTTTTTTTTCAGGTTGCTTAACCTGTTCACGACACAGTGTAATCGTGGCCCCAAATCTACGGTGCCCATTATCATTTCGGTTGGGTTATGGGCGTTTCTTTTCTCAAAGTCACTCACACCATAAGGGACGTCGTAGTGAAGGGTTATCGGAAATTTCGACCACCTGGGGTTCTTTAGCGTGTATCCAGATGACGGACCACGGACCTGTTTTGGCCCGCGGACTAACGGTCACGTGGGGTTTCGCTTCCGGTCTGCGAGGTCTCGCGCGATCCGGTCCGCATTTTTTCTGGCGGCGGACTACGGACTTTTTAGCCTACTCGCACACATAAAGTCTGGCAACTACACCACATTGGTCTTTCCCGACGCAGTGCTCCCGGCACTCAATGCTACACTAGCGAAATTAGTTTTTCTTCCACTGTTAACATGTCAACGTGGTCGGACGACGCTACGTTTTACTTTTTAGCCTTAGTACACCTTTATGGCTGCTTCATAATTGGGCATTCGACAGCGAGAGCGAGCGAAATTAGTCGCAACGTCGGCGCTCGGGACGTACACGGGTATGGTTAGAAAAGAACAATTGACGCTGTCTACGTGCCATAAGCGCATGCACTCTTATGTACGCTAAACACGGGTATTTTCCGGCACGTTACGGTATTTCTCATATTTCCCACCTTTAGTTCAGCGCATGCAAACACAGACGGAAGGATACGCTCAGCCTTGTGGCGCCATCTAGTTATTAGGACGGATAACTATTTGTCAACAAACGTACGCTCCTTAAGCCTAGAAGGTGCACAGTCGTCAGTCTAAATAAGAATTAAAGCAAATAGTTCACTCCTACGTCTTCTTAGAGGAGAGGTGAGACCAAGCGAGAAATGGGTGCGCCATTTATTGCCAGTGAACGCAACAAAAAGGCAGTAGCAACGATGAATACAGTCCGAAGTGTGCGGTCCAACTTGAAAGCGTGCCGCCATGTTTGTCGACGCGGGAATACTACCTCCTCCTCACCGCGGCAGAAATCTGTCCCTACCGATCGAGCTTTCCACTGGGTATTTAGGCGGAATCTCTGCCGCGAATTTCGCTTGTTCTAGCCGCCAAATGTCGAAGTGTGAGACGACCCTTGCTGCAGACTGATCACAGAAGCTTGGCCCGTCTTGTCGTCTGCTCTTTTGGTCCGTCGTGTCGGATTTGGTCTATCGGGTCCGGCCAGACCCTGCCGGGCCATGCGCCGTCGACCCCACGTGACCGCTCCGCGGGCCAGTCCGTGACCCCCCGTCAGGATACACCTTTAATGTGCACTGACATCGCACAATACACAGGGATCCAGAATTTCCCCGCCATCAAACCCGCCGCGGTGGCTCAGTGGTTAGGGCGCTCGACTACTGATCCGGAGTTCCCGGGTTCGAACCCGACCGCGGCGGCTGCGTTTTTATGGAGGAAAAACGCTAAGGCGCCCGTGTGCTGTGCGATGTCATGCACATTAAAGATCCCCAGGTGGTCGAAATTATTCCGGAGCCCTCCACTACGGCACCTCTCTCTTCCTTTCTTCTTTCACTCCCTCCTTTACCCTTCCCTTACGGCGCGGTTCAGGTGTCCAACGATATATGAGACAGATACTGTGCCATTTCCTTTCCCCCAAAAACCAATTAATAATTAATTTGGGAAAGGAAATGGCGCAGTATCTGTCTCACGTATCGCCGGACACCTGAAACGCGTCGTAAGGGAAGGGAGAAAGGAGGGAATGAAATAAGAAAGGAACAAAGAGGCGCTGTAGTGGAGGGCTCCGGAATAATTTAGACCACGTAGGGATCTTATAACGTGCACTGACATCGCACAGCACACGGGAGCCTTAGCGTTTCGCCTGCATCGAAACGCGGCCGCCGCGGTCAGTTTCGAACCCGAGTTCGAGCTAAGCCTCGCGGTAAGTGGTGCGGGGCGTAGAGCCGCCATGTTGGCCTACTTTCGCGTCCTCCGCGGGCTGTCAAGGTCACCGGGACCGGGTCGCGCTAAGCCTATCTTTACGGTATCCGCGCGGTGGTATTGATAGTTTGACGCCTTTGCGCCGCTGTTTAGGCGCACTTCTTATTGGCACTCGCTCGCGCATGTGCGCGGATGCTTGTAACGGTATTTCAATAGCGCCCGCTCAGATGCGCGTGTTAAAAGAGGGGTCGCGTTTCGCGAGCCATCCTCCGCTCCAGCGAGATGACGTGACGGCCATTATTCTTTAAACGCGGCTTGAGGATTTGAGGGCGCCATGTTTGGCGCGCCGGGCAGGCATAATTTTATTTATTCAGCGAGATTGCCCACGATCTGTGTTAGTTTGTATATTAATATTAACGTTTGGGGAGATTGCGACGTGACTAACGCGTTGAATATTGTGATTTGTTTTTTTTATAATTCATTAACTGAATGACTTATTTAATCAGCCCAGATTTATTTGACCGATCAAAACGACGAACGATATGTCGATTCATTGGTTCACTTCAATGATTGATTGAGCGATCGGTGTACTGATTGGCTGATTGATTGTTGCGCAATTCAGTATATGGACATGGTTGAAAATGAGCTTGTCCTTGTGTTTTTTTTCTTCGTTCCTTTGTCTTTTTACGGCTCTTTTCACTCAACGTTATAACAAACTTGTCCATCTTTCTCTCCTTCTTAGCAGAGTTTAACGTCCCAGTAAGTCAGTCATGAAACTTTAATATGGATACAGAGATTAATGGGTCCTATCGACCCAACGAGATTGCCCTCAGTCAGTGCTGAACGCGTCCTCTTTGGCTCGTGCTGGGACCCGGACTTGTACAGATGACCGCATGCCTGTCTAGAGCGCTCAAACTCCGTACCGTCTGCGCTCTAGACAGGCATGCGCTCAAACTCCGTACCGTCTGCGCTCTGTGGGCTGCGGAGCGCAGTCGGAAAGGATTTCGAGCGCTCTACACAGGTCTGTGGACGACTGCACATCCGAATTAGAGCTGGCTAGCAGGGTGCCCGCTTTTGGGAGCTTATAAGCTTCTGGAAATCTTCGGGCGGTGGGTCCGTGGGGCAGTCCCAAAAGATGTGTTCATCGTGGCTCTCTGGCCACAGAGCGACGCAGGCTATGAGGATTGGGCTAGTCTCGTGAAAAGTTTCGGGTTAATATAGACCATCTGGTTTTCCTTAACATGCGCTGGCATAACGAAGTACACGGGCTTCACTTGCTTCGCTTCCACTGAACCGAGGCCGGGATCAAGCCCCTGTCTCCGGGTCCAGCGGTTGAGTGCCCTATTGATTGAACTACTGCGATGGGGCTCATTGGTTGATCGATTTATATAATGATCAGATTGATATATGTGATAGAATAATTGATCAATTTATTAAGTGATCCATAGAACTAATGACTAAGTGACTGAGTGATTGATTAATTTTCATGTGTGAGCAATTGACCAATGTATAATAATTTGATTGGTTGATTCATTCATTGGTGATTGACTACCGATTGATTGAATCAGTCATTGATTTGCGATCTATTGACTGAATTAATTTGATAGCTTGAAAAATTGACCGAATGATCAATGAATTGACGATGTAATAAATTATTTTGATGATTGATTGATGATTGGTCGAATGATTTATATATGTTGATCACTTGATCAATTGACTGAATGAATGACATAATTTATTGATTGATTTAGTGATCTATTTAATAATTAATCATTAGTCTGACTGATTAATGGTTGACTAATTGATTGGGCTGTCAAATGAGGTGGGCATCACGCCATGTCGGGAGGCATCCGGATGAATTCGAAGAGAAGTCTTGTATGTTTTGCCTGTGACCACGACCTACAATGCCTTAACGACGGTTCTCCAACGTACATTCACGGGCTGTCTTACAGCAGTTTTCAGGACTTGGCGTTTGTGGCTCGGTGTCTTGCGAGACGCGTCCGGTGGTTTGCCGACGTAGAAACGCATTTAAGTCACCACATCTCCACATATATTATTGCTCCTGGTCTCTCTGGATACAGATCTGCCAAACGTTTACAACGATTTGACTGGTCTATGTTTAAAACTTTTATGGAAGAAGCTGCAAGAAGACAGTACTACAGGCATTGGAAGAGCCCATCAAGGAGGCTATGGAACATCCGAGATGCTTCTTCACTCTAAGGCCAAACTTCACAGACCTCGATGTGGAGCTGCAGCGCCTCCAATCACTTCGACGAAGAGCACAGAGAAGATACAGGCGCACGAAGTCGCTGCACGACTTAAGGGATGTAAGGCGCACAGAGAAGAAAATCCCGCGCGGTATTCAAATCTTGCAGGCTGACCGTTGCAAAACATTCTGTGAATCACTGGATCCTCGAAAGCCTCTCTCACGCACCTGGAGTGTGGTGCGTACGTGGTTTGCGAACATCTCCTCAGCACCTCCAACCATTCAAGTCTCTCGCACTTCACCAAGGACGTAGCGAAGCGGAGATTGGTGAACATTTTTGCGCAAGAATAGCAGGTCCCAGGAACTAATTTACAACTCTGAATTGCTGCGAAGTGCCTAGATCTGGGGATTCGCGAATGGACCTTTTTTCTGCATGGAAGAACTAGACGCCGCCATCGCCGGTTGCAGACGGTCTTCATAACGGGGCCCGAAGGAGTGACATACTCGGCACTTGCAAACCATGGTCAGGAGGCTCGACGGGTTCTTTTACTGAACATAAAAGCGCAAAAAAACAAGGACGTAGAATAAGACGCACAACACGCGCGCTCGTGTTGTGTGTCTTATTCTACGTCCTTGTTTTTTTGCGCTTTTACGTTCAGCATGGTAAACCAACTCGCCCAAACTCGGCTTTTATTGGGTTCTTTTAGACAACTTCAACTCATCATGGAGTGCGGGTACTGTAACGGGCGCGTGGAAGCCAAGTCGTCTGGTTACAATCCTTAAACATGGAAAATCGCCGCTTGACCTAGCATCGTACCGTCCAAACTCATTGGCTAGTTGCTTGGGCACACTCATGGAAAGGTTGGTACTTACGCTAATTGAGTGGTATCTGGAGCGCTATCAAATATACCTAGATATAATTTCCCGGTTTCGGCGGTGGCGTTCGTCTATAGATAGCGTTATTGACCTTGTGTTATCAGTTCAACATCAGAAGCATCTGAATCGCTTGACCGCGGCTTTGTTTCTGGATATTAAAGGGGCGTATAATAACGTCACTAATCACGCTATTTTAGACTCTCTGTAAGCTTCAGAACATGGTGGTCGCATGTTCTGCTGGATACGCAGTTATCTATTCAACAGATAACTATTCATGCAGACTGAGGACGGACCAACATCTTCACATTACACTCTCCATGGGGTCCCACAGGGTAGAGTTCTTAGCCCAACGCTTTTCAATCTTGCGCTTGACGGCCTTGTAGATGTACTACCAGCGTCGGCGAAAGTTTCAGTCTATGCAGACGATATTTCTATCTCGGCATCAGGAGTTACGCGACCACAAGTTTGAGCAAGGCTTCAAAATGCGGCAAGCATTCTTGCGGCCTACCTCCGCCTGCAAGGCCTGGAGATTTATACTGAAAATTGTTCCGTTGTTACCTTTACACGCAAGAGCGTGTCCCATTACCCCGTACGAATAAATGGGTCAACAATACCCTACGAAAGAAGCCATCGTTTCCTCGGAGTAATCATTGATCGTAATCTAACATGGAGCCCACATGTCTCGTGCATGAAGAAGCGACTGACATCGATCGCTCACGTTCTCTCCTTTCTCGGAGGGAAGTCATGGGGAGCATCAGTGCAGTCGATGCTCCAGCTGTACAAAGCACTCTTCATGGGATTCCTTCGGTACAGGATCCCAGAACTAGGAAACTTGAGGAAAACGAACATACGGTGTCTGCAAAGTGTTCAGGCTCAAGCTCTGTGGACGTGCCTAGGACTACCAAAATGCGCGTCTACAGCCGCAACAGAACTAATTGCTCAGGAGAATCCAGTGACTGCCTATATCCCAATCGAAGCCCTGAGAGTGCATATTCATCACCTCTCTCGGATTACCGCACACCATCTTGCCAGTCTTCTTGCTAACCACCTGAGTACATCTTCTACGAAAATTATTGATGCCCATCGCCACTTCCTACCAAACCAATTTACACCAGCCTCTAGACCGTCTTCTCTATTATGGAGTCTGCACCAACCTCGTGTGCTTCTTTCTATACCGGGCATCAAAAAGAAGGCTGATTTATCGTGGACAGCACTAAAACAAGCCACTCTAGAATATTTTCATGAGAAACACGTACACCAACAACTGCACTTATACACTGATGGCTCAGTGACCCTTTCCAGTTCCTCGGGCTCCGTAGTAATCCCCGTAAGGACCATAGTTAAGAAAGTGAAAACATCACACCACACTTCATCGACTGGTGCAGAACTTACTGCTATTCGTGTCGCCATTGAGCATATCAGTGCAGAACCACCCCAGCAGTGATATGTTTTCACTGATTCAAAGGCAGCCCTCCAAGCGTTACAATCTCCTCTTCGTCATGGGTACCGCGAACAACTTGTCGCAGAAATCCGAGAGCTCCACCACGCAGCCATCAACAAAGCGCACGATATTGTTTACAATGGCTGCTAGGACACAGCGGCATCGCAGACAACAACCGCACTGACGAGGCCGTGCGAACTGCTCACCTTGAGGGCGATTGTGTGTCCATCCCCGTCTCAAGTGTCGACGCAGAGGGTAGGCTTAGACCACTGTCGCGCGACACCACGCTTACCGCGCGGAATTCTGGCGAATTCTCACATTCGCATTTAAAAACCTTGAACACAGATCTGAAGCTTCGGCTTCCATCCGGCCTACCACGACGTGAAGCAACTTTGTTGTTTGTCCTGTGGCTGCGTGTAGCTTTCACCAAGCACTACTCCTTCTTAATAGGTATGGCTGACAGCCCTGCATTTGCCATCTGCGGGTGTGAAGAGACTATAGCCCACATTTTTTGTTAGTGTCCTGCCTACAGCTCCGAAAGACGGTCTCTCTGCTCTGCACTGGAGCATGTAGACCTGCGCCCACTGACGGAAACGAAGATTCTCGGCCACTGGCCGCGGTGATCGTCGGAGGTGAAGGCCTCCAAGGCACTGCTCCGCTTTTTGAGGGCTTCTGGCCTGCACGATAGGCTGTGATTTTACTTAACGTTGTGACTGCATAGTGACTTTAATTTCCTGCAACTGTCTTTTCTTATTCATATTTTTCTCCCGTCACCCCTTTTCCCCCGTGCAGGGTAGCAACCCGGCTATTCTTCTGGTTAACCTCATTGCCCTTCCTTCTCCTAGAGCCAACTTTTTCGGGGTACTGTAAATTTTGTGAGATGTGGGCAGACGCATATCATATGGTATGGGCTTGCCTGAAAAATCCGCAAAAAAAAAGAGCAAGTCATGTAACAATAGAGGGCTGGGTGGCGACCTTGTCCAGCTGCTTGGACCTGGAGTCCCAGAGGGCTAACCAAACCTTTACCACTGAAGCTACCTATTCGCCCAGGCTATTTACTACCCCCTTCGGTGTTTGCCCTATGTTTTGAACCCCTTTGCTTTAGTATTATTAACAGCGCAACTATCCGTGGCTTTTCCCTGCCACAATGTGAAGTTAAGATTTAAGCCTATGCTGACGATGTCGCCCTCTAGTGCTCTGACAGGAAGACTTCACTTGGGGTATTACATTTGAATGAACAGTTTTGGGTGGTATCAGGAGCGGCTCTTAATAATGATAAATCCAAGAGATTTTGGTTGGGTCATTGAGGCACGAGGCCAACTCATTTTGGTGGCATAAGCTGGGACTGCGGCGCCCTTATGGGTTCCTTGCAACACATTCGGAACAGTGGAGCCTATTTTGATGAACAGATATTGTCCATGAGGCGACATACCCAGGCTTGAACGGGGAGAAAACTGTCAGTGTTTGCTCGCGCTGAAGTCTGGAACATTTATTTTTTTGCAAAACTTGCCTGTGCTGCAGGTTCTCCACAATGCGAGGAACAAAGTGCAGGTGATGAACAAAATATTCGCTACCTTCGTATGGCGCTCCCAACGGGAACCGATGCGTCTTTACAACCTTTCTCGGCATGGAGTCTGACGGAGTACGCCTTATTAATCGTCCATCAGCTTGTTTCGCGTATTTTTTTTCATTTTCCAATCGGGAAATCATCTTTTTTAGTAGCTGAGCTTATTAGGCGTCTTAGCGCTCATTTGCCTTTCCTATTCACACCAACTGGACACACCCTTGAGCGGCCTTTATGAGAATTCCCTATAAGGAAGTTGCAGATACCTTCAGTTTCCTCACTGTTAGACTACCTGTATAGCCTCTCCAGAAGTCTGATGACTCAGGAACTTAGAGTATTTCTAACCTGTACCGTTTTATTGGCAACCTTTTCTGGAGTTCCTTTACTGCAGTGTTTTAAAACGTATTAAGTGAATGTGCATTTCTTCTGCTGCCAAAACGTTCTTACCTCTGCACACATCGACGCTGCCTGTCAAGGCATGTCTACATGCTATGGAGATGTTTGGGCCATGGACGGTGAATTGCCGCCTCTGCAATTCGTCAGAGACTACTTACCATTGTTTTAATTCTGTGCAATGATGCTGTGTTCTTTTGGTACATATTACAGCGAACACTTAAGAACGATAGTGAAATAACACATACAGTATCTGTTTTTTGCCTGTGGAGAAAACTTTGTTGTGCCATTTGATCTAGTTATGTTGCTGGGACTATACATAAAGTCTCTAGAAGAACCGTATGATGGAGAGCCACGCCGAATCATTGCGATCACCGAAGCCTTTGTTCCGTAAGCAGTGCGCTTTGGTGCGTGGAGTATATGTTGCGCTAGAATAGCCGCCTAGCTAACTCCCCTATCTAGATACATGTGTGCCTCCCAGACTTTTGATGCTTGGCAAGACGGGGACGTGCAGGGGTATGGTGGGCTCGTATTGCATAGCCTGGTGTTTCGAAACATGAGCATACTCCGATTTTATTTTTCGGCGCTATTTCCGTGAAAAAAGAAAAATCTGAGCCGATAGCGTAGTGCTATCGAGCAGTGGCCAGCGAAGCTGATCTCTTCACGCCGTCGCTGGTTCGGATCGCAGTCGCGGCATTATTTCTTCAAGGTCAAGGGCAAGGCTTCAGGGATGATCCGGCTTTTGCAGCTTTGGTTGGGAAGTACAGCTCTCGCTCTAAAAATATTTACCCTTTAGCTTACTGTTCCTTTTTTACGAGGTACTGGCGATGGTAATCGCTCACCTCTCTGTGCCCGCGTATTTTCGCCCGTCCATCCGTTCACACAACCAGAAAAAAAATGACTGTTTTCTACAGGTCCATTGTCACTGCCGCGTGCAGGCAGAAGGGGGTTGAAAGCAATAGATGTAAAAGAAAAGTTTAAAAGAGTAGATGCGTCGCAGCTATAGCTATACCATGTCCACGCGTGCAATTGCTACAACAGACACCCCCAATGCCTCCCGGTCATCTTACATGCAAGTCACAGAATATTATAATAGGGTACCTGGCCATGTGATAGTTATCTTGCAATTAGTGCGACATTAAGAGCAGCAGCATTGCAAAAAAGAGGCGCTAATTTTGAGTGCAAAGACGCACAATCAAACATTTGTATAAAAGACACCGCTCGAGAGAGTAATTTTATCCGCCTAGGTAGGTAAATAGGTAACAACTTTAGTGATTCATGGAAGAACCAAACGCGGGGGAGGGGAAAAGAGGAATCAGAACGGCGATGGGTCCTCGGGCCGATCTAGATAGCCGGGCACTGTTATGCTTCGTCGACCCCTTGGGCCCAGCCCACTGTCAGAAGCTGTATATCAGCTGCGCAGAGCAGCCTCCCATCGCTCTTGATGTGCTGACCCTTGCCAAGGGGGCTTGAGTTTGCTTGGGCGGTTCAGGAAGATGTGATTAACTTGGCTCTGGTGCTAGGAAACAAGTGGCAGTGAGGAGAGGTTCACCGCAGGTCATAATTGAGAGAAGGAAAGGGGGTCGTGACTGTGGCCGTTTGAAGGCTGCGCCAGAAAGCTTGGTCGCTTTTTGGAAAAGATTTATGTGGTGGAGGGTAGATTGGGCGGGAATTTCTTTAAAACTGGGTGAGGTCGTGATATCAGAGAAGCCGATCCGTGGCACTACAAGACAAAGGCAGGTCGCTCGCAGCCCGGTTGACGAGTACTCGGGCTTTAGTGTAAGCGGTCTGGTTGAAGGATGTTCGCTGTGGGCAGGGTGGAGGGGGGGGGGGGTGATGCTAGGATGTTCGCAGCCGGGGAGGGATTTTGGGATTGGCATAGTTACTAATTGCTGTTTTGGGATGTGTACAATAAAGTCAGCGGAGGAGTGTGCGATAGCTAAGGCAATTACTGCCTCTTCCACTTCCAGGCAATCTTGCCGCCTGTCCATGCAAATGCACATACTCATGATTTTTTCGAGCCCCCAACTCGCTCCCAGGTCTACTTACCCAAGTTGGGAAGATAGGGGTGCCTACTATATGATTATGCATTAAACTTTCTCTCTCTCTCTTTTCTCTCTCTATTTTTTTCTTCAAAATGCGAAAGCATTGCTTGCTTCATGAGTGGCGTGTACAGAGGCTATCGGCAGAGCGTATCATCAGAACATGTCCGCAAGAACAGTCAATCATCCACTGTAGGGGTAATTGATAGATGAGTGAAGTAGAATTACGTAACTAGCATTAAATAAAAGTTAAGTCCACAAAATGGCTGATCAGGAGAGGAATTAATCCGTTGAAGCAATTAATCTGTTGAAATTTGTTGTGCACGTATCGCGACTGCCACTGATCCGAATAAATTTTACAAACTGATGTCTGCTATTACCATCGCTTCTTAACTTTTTGCGTTATTTGTTTCATATCAATGCATTGGGCATTTTTACCTTGTAGTTTTGATAATGATGATTCAAATTGTTTCACTTTAAGGCTGTGGTTTCTATGAAGTTGGGTAGTTGTAGTCGAGGGAAGATGTTTTCACAGTGTGCTGCTCTGTTAATTTTTGTTTATTTTGTTTTAGGTATTACTGCTGTGTATTTTATTAAAATGTCCCATAATAACTTGGTTTTTCTTGTCTGTTTGTTTATAAATTTGGTTTCCATCTATTGGCTGTACCTGTCTAGGTAATAGCCTCAGCCGTGAGGGCCTTTATTGGTATTCTTAAATAAATAAAAAATAATAAATATAAATAATTACTTCCCAAATTAGTCAGGAATTTTATCAAATTGATGATATATGTAATAACTGAATTAGTTTCATTTACATTGAGTGAAATATACTGAGAGAATTAACTAGTGAATTACTCCAAAATCTGAAAAGCAAGTTAATCCGACTGATTAATTAATTTAAAGCTGAATAATTTTATCAACTATGTTAGATTACATTCATTTGTTCATTTCATCGTGAAGAGTTCGTACCTGTGCTTCCAGTCCACGGCTAAGGCATAAAGAAACAAATACACAGCACCATAACCGGCAACAGTAAGAGAAGTGCTTTCGCATCACTGCACATACGCAGAGAAGTGTGCCCACGGAATTTTTTTTCCTTTATTACCTGATTATGTATACCACGACATTTTTTCAAAAGCAACAGGCAACACATAGCAACAAGGAAAAACCAAAACAGCACCCAGAACACAACGTATACCACGTGTTGCGAACACAAGCCGTTTCAAAAACTGACGGCAAAGACTTCAAAGATGCCTACAACACGCAGAGAAACAAGTTGACAAACCGTGGCACCACAAGCGCGAATTTTCGACCGGCAATGGTGTTTAAAGCCCGGAGAGAAGTTACGCTCGGCCCCTTTGTTTCTATCCACACTCTGAACGACGGCAGGAACAAGTTCCTGCTCTCAAGCGACTTGCAAACAGCGTCAAGAATGCGGTTACGCGGGTGGACTCGCTGGCTGCAGTCGGCGCTGTCCTCTGGTGACCCTAAGTCGGCCGCTCCAGTGCTGCATAGCACTCGATGATGACCGCGCGAGAGTCGTCCGCGGAGCGCCTCGCATTCTGCACTACGTACGGCCTGCCATTCAGGCGAATCACGTCCAACTCTACCCGTGGCACTCCCTGCTGTTGCGGGCGGCACCTGCGCAGCACTGGCTGTTCGTGCTCTGACAGCAGTTCCTCCTGCAGTAGTGACTGTCGATCCTGTTGTGACGACAGTTCCTGTTGTGAAGTCGGTCTCCCCCGTCGTGACAGAGGTTCCTGCCGACTCAGCGGCGGTTCTCTTTGAGGCAACAGTTGTACGAAGCTGGCATCCCTCGGTGTCCATCGCAATTCTGGTCTATGCCGCGCCGAGTGAATCATGGTTTGCGGTCTTGGCGGAGTTTGAGTGCTGTAGGGACGACCCGAATAAAAGTTGTCCTCGGAAAGTGCATTCCCGACCCTGGCGTGTAGTTCCCAGCTGAGGCTATAGTTGTCACCTGGCCCGGCGATGTGGAACGGCGAGGCATAGTAAAGATAGAAACATTGCCGGGTCAACACAATGTATACAAATCAAAAGCAACAACAACCGCAAAATTTTTTCGATGCGAAAAAGGTTGCGATAGCGAGCCAAGTTTAGAGGCTCAAGATGCTTTATACTTTACTGGCGTAGCAAAAATTTCATATTAGTTTTTTACCAATATTTAAAGATAAGTGCGGCGACCCGCAGTGGGAGAACGTGAAAGCATTGACGCCTCCTCGGCACTCAAAAATCATCTACTACAACAATCGGACGATTAAGCAGATTCAAGGACATGTTGCGAAACACGAACGGTGAAGCTGTTTCTCGCGGCAAGTTTAGAGCAAGGTACAAATGCTGAGTCGGCACATCCCTATTAGCATTAATGAACTTATTAGTTAAGGAATTATTTTCAATTTCCGGCTACCAATTAAACATTCTTAATGGCTACGATTATCGATTGCAATTATATTACCAATTTTCTTCTTTTTACTTTTGTTAATTATTCACATTTACTGTATTTACATCTATTACTCCAATCACATATTCATTTCCAAATTTGGCGCCAGATCTGCTTTCCCGTCCGCCTACTATATCCCCGTCCATCCTTACGCAGTTTGCTTCTAACGCTTAACTAATCACTCCATATCACTCAAACTTTTTCGCTTAATTATCACTCATAAAACACATTTCAGTTGGTTTGAAACTTCAATTCAACTCCTTTAGCCAATCGAACGGCCAAGGAAACCAGCAGCGCGCATCCGATCAGAAACTTCGTCTTCCTCGCACTCTCACGAGCCAAGGCATGCCACTCGGCCGCATGGCGGCGCCGGCAGAATGTGAGCAGTGTACCAATATGTCATGGAATGATCATGCCAAATACCTTTCATCAAAATTAAGCAGTACTGTGGGGATAATAGACCGGTTAATCAATTTTCTTCCAACTGAAATGAAACACGTGATTTATTATGATCTTTTCCCTTCCCACCTGTGTCATTGTTTTAGCATGAGTCAACACCGCTGCAACGAATATGCAGAACATTTCCCATCTCCAGAAACGAACCCTGCGCTCAGTTGAAAATGTGTCATTCTCGGAACATGCAGCGCCATTTTTTCATACACATAATATCAATAAGGCGCAACACATGTCCGTGCATAAGTTACCCTACACATACAAAAGGACCATTAAAGGTTATATATATATATATATATATATATATATATATATATATATATATATATATATATATATATATATATATTTCGGTACCTACTGCTTTCGTCATTCGTCATCACTTCCATCATCACGAAATAATTACGGCAAAATGGTTACTCAGCATACGCAACCAACAATATTAAGTGAGATCAGAGGAGAGATCGGCGGCGGCGAGCGCCAACTGGAACCTTATTGAAGAGCAACAATGCTTACACACTGCTTTCGAAGCCATCGCTTCAATCGTACTACTGCAGAAGTCATCATGCCTGACGACCAAAGGTGTACTGAAACACATTACAGCTGCGCTAAGTGCTTTCTTTCAGAACGAGTGAACCATTATAATCAGACTACCCATGAATACATGTCGAAGTCTTGCGCATGATCTTTTATTAAACTGCTTAAAATACCTGTTTTGGTTAGCGTTTATGGGGGCTATTTCGTCCTGCTTATCACAGTTTGCATGCATAACACCTCGATCACAAGGAGGTTTTTAGTAAAGAAAAAGAAAAAGCGTGCTACCAGCCACTCCAGGTATATCACCGGGTGGTCGAAATTATTCCGGAGCCCTCCACTACGGTACCTCTTTCTTCCTTTCGTCTTTCACCTCCTCCTTTATCCATTCCCTAACTGTGCGGTTCAGGCGTCCATTGATATATGAGACAGATACTGCGCGAATTCCTTTCCCCAAAAAGCAATTATTAATAATTATGATGGAGGAAATTCAAGACGGGAGGGGAGTGGAAACAACATTGTCGCAAAGGAATCCCACTGTCTTCCTGAAGGTAGGAAATTGGCAATTGGTTTTTTTGGGGGAAAGGAATGGGGCCGTGTCTGTCTCACATTTCAGCCGACACCTGTACCGCAAAAAAGAAAGACGTGCTGTAGTGGAGGGCTCCAGATTAATGTCGTCCAACTGGGGATCTTTAACGTGCGCTGACATCGCACAGCACACTGGCGCCTTCGTGTTTCGCCTCCATCGAAACGCAGCCGCCGCGGTCCTGTGTCAATTACACCTAAATTTGGAGGCCGCGCCTCGATGGAGGCGAAACGCAATACGCGCCCGCGTGCTGTGGGATGTCAGCGCAGGTTAATATCCCCGGATGGTCGAAATTATTCCGGAGACCTCCATCCGCTACGACTCATCATTTCTCTGTTATTATTTAATTCCCACCTTCATCCCTTCGCGGTTGGCTCTTTCTCATATCAGTCGTTTTTGAGGAGAGAAAATGGCGCATAAATCGCGCGAACGGTCGATGGCGTTCCGTGGACTCCATGCAGCGCTACAGCATGCTCTGGCGTCCTGCTCTCAAAAGCGAAGCATAAGCGTCCGCCAGCTTTGGAAGTCCTCTCCTAGAAGCCAACACACACTGGAAGGCTCCAGGTCGGGGGCAGGCTCATGTTGCCGTCCAGCCTGTTAAAGAGGGATTCCCAGCTCATTGATGCCACTCATTCTAAGACACGCCAGAAATACAACCTCATAAATCTCACACACATCCGAGGCCTCCCCGCAGGAACTCCTCGAGGAGCTTCGTGGTCTCTACTTCCTCGCATATCCCTCCGCAGACCACCCTGACTACTGAGGCTCCCCCAACAACCTTCTCGACCAACCAATCACCGAGGCGGAAGTGAGTGCAGAACTGCCACGCCTAAACGCGTCCTCAGCTCCTGGCCCCGACGGAGCGCACAACAATCCACTCCGCAAACTCGATTCTCCCTTCGTCAAAGCCCTAACCGACTACATCAACGAATGCTGGCTGCGCGGCGCCCTCCCACCTCAGTGAAAGCAAGCCAAAGTAGTCTTTATTCCCAAATTCGGCAAACCACTTCTCTCCGCTAACCTCCGTCCCATCTCTCTTACGTCGTGTGTGAGCAAGCTCACGGAGCACGTTCTCCAGACCCGGCTCAGCCGGTATTTGGAGAACAACAATCTTTTGCCTGTATGCATGTTTGGTTTCCACCAGGCTTGTCCACCGAGGACGTCTGTCTACAACTCAAGCACCACAACCTTGACTTCCCCGCGGGCGACACCGAGGCAATCCTCGACGTCGACCTCACAAAAGTTTTTGACGACGTTAGCCAAGCAGCCATCGTAGAAGGCCTCCACGCTCTAGGCGTAGGCCCGCGGATGTACAATTACGTCCTCGATTTCCTCTCCGAACGGCCACACTCACCATGGGCGACCACCAGCTGTCCGGTGTCTCATTGCGAGCGCGGGAACTCTTCAGGGTACTGCACTGCCTCCTATACTCTTTAATATAGCCCTTCTCCAAATCCCCACTCCCCCAACTCGCCCAAATATCCGAAATACATTTTAGCCTCTATGTTGACATCACTGGGCTAATCGAGGCAGTGATGCCGACATGGAACACAACCTACAGTCGGCCCTCAACATCATCGACTCATACGCTCGCGCGCGCGCGGCCTAGCCTGCTCCCCTTCTAAGTCAGAACTCTCCTTCTACCACTCCAGGCCACACGACCCAGCCAACCCTCCCACGTTGAAGGACGTTGTAGTGAAGGGGTGACAAGCAACAAAGTGGTGACTAACAGGCTTTACAAAGTTCACTACAGAGAAAGTGAGCATTGATGAGGTTTTAGAGTTTGTCTAGTCTACGAGTGCCATATATTTGTGCAGATTATTCGTTACAAATACATGCGGCCTATGACAGGCTGTGGGACCTAAAGCACAAAGCAATATGTCCATAAAATGAAGGCAAGAGCAGAGTTTCTTGCTGCCAGCAACCACTCCACAACCCAAAAGGACAGTCAGCTTTTAAAAGTGCATGTCCTGCTAAGTCTACTCAAGATTTCAGCTCAGAATTTTATTTTAATTTATTGCCAACTCACGCAGCTCTCTCCTGCCTATGTTAGGATTACCCTGTGTTTTTCTTTCAGTGGTTGAATGCACTCTTCGCTATTTTAAACTTCTTAGTGTACCACTTTTTGCGCGAGAGATTTGTAGCAGCAATACAGTTTCAAATTCTTTTTGAGTATACAGCAAGGCGCTGTCCGTAACTTCTGCGTGCATGCCAAACGCCTTAAACCACAATCTCCTCGCAACCATTTCTCTCAAATGCTCTGCACTTGCGCACGACCTGGCTTAGATGTGCGGATGACTTGGCCTAGATGTACTCTTTTACCACTTCCACTACCTCACTACCTATCGTAAAATGTTCTGTTTCCAGACTGTTTAGTATTCTAGCTCTCTTCATTTGCGCACTGAGTATTTATATCCTCAATCATGAACTACAATTCCTCATCACTGATGCTACACCAATAACATCACGAAATCAGATGCAACTAAGCCGTTCTCCATAAGTCTGCGTTTCACAAACCAATCCATTGCTAGACAAAGAGGGTCACCTCATCTAGCATTTTTGTCACATCTCATTCATTCTATGTGTTCTACACAGTAAGCAACCAATGATTTCAGGTCACTGCTGCCAAAACTACACTTATGACAAACTTCACACGCTAGGACTTAAGAATTCGCTTTCCACAATCATCACAGAAACGTACTCACTAGGCTTTCTCGCCACAGATGGAGGCTGGCACTGTAGTGTGGTGTTTATCTCTCATCAGTGTTCTCGCATGAACACACGCACTGAATTTCGTTGCTGTTTCCGCTCGACATACTCACAAATACAAGGGAGGATACTCAGTTTGTTGTCTCGTCGATGACAAGTTTTCGCTGGCCAGCTTTCTGCCCAGGCCTGGCTTGGCGGCTGTCAGAGTTTCGTCGGCATCGCTCGTTACAAAGCATTTCACACCGATGAATACCTGGCCATAGTTAGTGCTGCTGTAGTCATTCTATAGTGGTCACAGATGTTTTATGTGCGTGACCAAGCGGACTATGCCAACAAGTTCTGCTAGCTAGCCCACGGGACCCCATCAGCATCACTAGCAAGCAGCGACTGTTGAGAGGTGCTATCAGTGACGTACCAAAATTTGAGGCTGCGCCCCTTGTTTTCAATTCAAAGGTGAAAGGTTGAAGTGACTTCTAGGTCGGCCAATATTATGTTGCACTCAGTACCTGTGATTGAAACTTGCTAGGATGTTCCTGTTTACGACCAGTAAAAAAATTTTTGGTGTTTAAAATTCTGTACCCCTCCCCTCTAAACAGCAAGAGCCCAGCTGCTTATGCAAGAAACAGGAATCGAGGTAGCTTGAATAATCGAAAAAAGAGGATGTGCAATGCATGTGTAATGCAAAGAAGATGTAAGCAATACCGCACTACAAAACTGGGAGGATTTCAAGAGTAAAGAGTAGGTGAATGCATGAATGGGTGGCAATCAGGTGGCCAAAGAAGATTAGGAAATTTGAGGAAAAAGGGTAGTAGCAGGTGGCGCAGGGTACAGTTACCCGAGATCAACTGGAGAACCATTGCTCTGCAGTAATTTTAACGGCAGATTCACACGACAGACAAATTCACCAACTCAAGGAACGGACAGCGCATCATGCGACTCAATGTCAATCACCATTGCAAATGGCACCAGCACTGCGGACTGGACATGAGGAAAAGGAGACATATTTTTGCTCAAAACTTTGAGCGGCAGACAGCTGCACATTTAAGACCAAAGCTTTAAAGTACGGCAACATTGGCACCTTTTGTTGACTGATATGAGGGTCCTCGTGAGTGTGCAAGCCTCATGTTTGTTTTACACCAAATGTGTTAATTGCGTGGTATGTTTAACTAAAGAGGGGGCATCTAACAAGTGCGTCAGCCCTCTGCTGTGACACCTCTTCTATAATTACCTCCTATATCACTCTCTTACATCAAGGTTCAAGCGTCCACCAAAATGTGAGGCAGTTACTGTGATATTTTCTTCAATTTTCTTTCAACTAATTTTAAATTTTTCAAGGATGCAGTTTTAAGAAGGTGGAAGTACAAACTGTGCCGTATAACCATATGTCGTGGCAATAAAGCAGAAATAAATCTGTGCTGACAGCAGCTTGGCCAGTGCATTGCAAGGATGCTATGCCATACAACGATTGGTATCATCATGCAATGTTACATTATTGACTGACATTTTGGCCTCTGTATCAGAAATACTGGAAGACCATCGTTGTAGAGCATAATGTTTTAAATGGGATAAATGAACATATAGGACCGTTCGAGGACAAATGCGCATAACAGGCAACAAGTGTGCAATGTCAAAGCACCTGAAGCAGGCTCAACTCATTTATGTTAACAGCAGCTGCATCAAAAACAAGTCTACAGTTCCTCTTATTATAAGCTGAGGTACTGCTGTGAAGTGCATGTTGCATGCATTCCTAAACCTAGCTGCAAGCCTATGTTGAAATTTGTTTTTTCTAAACAGGCAGGTAAGATATGCATCACTGAAAAAGAATAACTACCATGAACAGCTCAGGAGGGATGACACAGCGGAAGGCAGGAAGCACGCATGGCCCAATAGATGCTTGCAGCTGGCAACTAAAATAAATACATCCAGAGCAACAACTGTCAGTGGCTGTAGCAATGTCATGAATGGCAAGAAAAGAAATTATCACCTGCTTTAGAAACTAAAATTAGACGTAATATAAGTAACGAAAAAACCAATGAGCTAGCCCATGATAAAAGAAATGAACAGATTTTATGTAATGCACCCACATGCATTCTTTGAGGACAGTCAGGATGATTGTCATAATCACACTAAAAAATGAGCTGGCTGAAATACCACACACCAATTTGAATATAGGATGCGCAGGTTTTCATTAATTCCCATCACGGTGCGTTGCACCAATATGTAGGTATTAAATTGAACATTGCTACCAGTCTGCCTTTGATAAATCAGAAAAGAGAATGGAAAAAAGCATGCCTTCACTAGCAAGAAGCCTGATATCTCACATCACAGCTTAGCATCATAAAAAAAATTGGTAGCGCATTTAACAAATCTACATACATTTAAAAACTGCACAAATTTGTCGACTGGCAATGCAAGTAAGGACAAGAGAAACAAAAATACCAAAGAACACTGGTTGATGCGGTGAAGGGAAGTCTGTGGGTAGGATCCCGTGCCTGGGAAGAGTTCCGAGTTCGGAGAATCGCCGCCAGCACAGCTGATGGCACGCAACCAAGAATAAATAACAAAGTGGAAATCAGTAATAAAAAAAACATCGACAATGGCAAACGACTTGAATGCGGGCTGCACAAGCGAGGGATACAGCAAAAAGCTAGAAATCCTAAATGAGAGTGCAGTTGCATCCCCGACAGCTCGCAGTGCTCAGGAGAGGAAGCATCGACGCTTACAGCTCAGGAGAGACGCAAGATTGATCGAACTTTGACATAGCACTGCCTCAAATCCTGTTTCATTAGGGAACAGATACCTATATGCGTTTACTGCAGTATGCACCCTGGGAAAATGCTCCGAAGGCAGGCGCTGCACTACACAGACAATGCACTGAATGCAAAACAATAAAACACGCTTATCTACGGTCACCTGTAAAGAAAGTGTTGCATCGCGGAATCCGGCAGCGTTCTGTGCAGAAACAGCATCTACGCAAATCATTAACATCCTCCAGGAACCGCCGAAACACAGCAAGCCACCAACCGCTGCCGTGGAAGTCGTCATGTTGGATTGATGCGATTTAGGTTGGATTCGGTTGGATGAAATTTTCAGATGCTTTTCTGACTCACGACCCACACGCACGAACAGCAGCTCACGAAATCATATCGGTAGTTTATGTAGTCCAACTTTTCGTCTTTTGTCTTGCCGTGTTACTGCATAGTGTTTCAGCATATCACCATCACCATGCGTATGCCGTCTGATCGATATGGTCAATATATGGTGTTTCTGCTCTTCAGTGAATTCGTGCTGTTAAAATAAGAACAGCAGTGAACGTTCTTCACTGCATGCTTATCTTGAGCTAGGTAGCGAGACCCCGCGCATATCATCGCACCAATCTCTATCCAATGCCTCCTGAAGAACATGCTTGAAGCGTCAGGGGTTTTTCTGTCAAAGACCTACTCAACTAGATGCCTGCACACTTGGCACTGCTACAGCGCGTACCTGCTAGTTCATACCTTTTGCCGCTAGGGACGGGCAGCTACGGGCGGCGTGGCGCTAGATTTAACTTGTTGAGCAAGATGGTGTCGGTTATTTTACTTCAAAGTAGTAATAGTTTTGTCATTTTCCTACGTTTTGAGTATTCACCATTCATACATTGCTTTAGCAAAGATGTCAGAAAGTCTCACGCATGCATGCGCGCAAATAGAATATTCACCGCTAGGATTTGAAGAAATGTCATATTTGCACCGTTCATTACTAGGTTTCCAAATAATTAGACAGCACTAATGCACAGGGAGGCAGTAAGAGGAGAGAAATCATTTGTGAAAAGCAGACGATGATGATGATAATGACAAACAAACAGGTCAACCAAGCGCCCTCAACGGCCAAAAAGTTAACGAAAGTTGGCGCACGGAGTCCCATAGGACCCCGTCAAGTGTGCAGGTCTTCAGTTCAGTAGGTCTAGTAGGTCTTGTTTGTCATGATCATCATCATTGTCTGCCTTTCACAAATCATTTCTCTCCTCTCACTGTCTCCCTGTGCATTAGTCCTGTCTTATTATTTGGAAACCTAGTAATGAACGATGCCAATATGACCATTCTTCAAATCCTAGCGGTGC
This sequence comes from Amblyomma americanum, assembly GCA_030143305.2. Classification (NCBI taxonomy): domain Eukaryota; kingdom Metazoa; phylum Arthropoda; class Arachnida; order Ixodida; family Ixodidae; genus Amblyomma; species Amblyomma americanum. Next base: position 43,748 of record JARKHS020019528.1, read on the forward strand.
ATATTCTGTTTGCATGCATGCATGCGTGAGACATTCTGGCATCTTTGCTAAGACAATGGATGAATGATGAGTAATCAAAACATAGGCAAATGACAAAAATATTACATTTTTGAAGTAGAATAACCGACACCATCTTGCTCAGCAGGTTAATTCTAGCGCCACGGCGCCCGTAGCTGCACTTCCCTAGCGGGAAAAGGTATGAACTAGAAGGTGCGCGCTGGAGCAGTGCCAAGTGTACAGGTATCTAGTTCAGTAGGTCTTTGGCAGAAAAACCCCGGATGCTTCTAGCATGTTCTTCAGGAGGCAGGGGATGGCGGACGAGAACACCATGTCCATTTCCTTTGCATTCAGCGGTAGAGATTATGAAAGCGGCCGGGGCGGAGGTGATGACCACTGGCGAGCAGAACTGCTTCCGCAAGGCCGGCTTCGTCGACACATTGCCAGATGCCCAGCCTGATTCTCCGGAAGATGACCAACCCGGCGGCGATTTGTGGCAGCGCGTCATCGACTCCAACATGTGGGGTCATGACGTTGGTTGGAATGATTTTATTTCTGTCGATGGCGACGCCGAGACCGCCGAACTGTGCATGGATGAGGGTATCGTTTCTGAAGTGCAGGACAAGAGTGACGCGGCGGAATCGGATGAGGATGAAACTTCGAAGCCAGCATCCATAGGTGCGCCTGTAGCAATGAGCAACATAGAGAGCCTCAGATGACTTGTCTACGCCAAGGGCCTCGGTGATTGCACGCTTCTGCTTTAAATGAACTGGAAACTGGAAACCTCCCTCATTGAATCTGCGCTGCAGAAACAGACGTCCATCACGGACTTTTTCGCAAATAAAAAATTTGTTTTGACAAGCAACTGTCCTAAAGCTGTGGTCCACTTACCACGAACTTTGGGATATAACGAACGGAGGCCACGAGACGCTTATGTTAGTAATAAGCGGGCTTGACTGCAGTTAAAACGTTTGTTATTGGGTGATTCTACGAGAGATAAAACTGTCTAACGATATCAAATTTTTAATTTTTTACTGTTTTTATATTATGCACACATTGTTCAGTATCCCAACAGTGAATTTCGTTTTACGAAAGTGCTATTATTTCAGGAGAAAAAGTATAACATAAAATAAACAACGTCGTGGCAAAGGCAGCGTTTTCAAGCACAGCTCAATTTCGCAATGTTTCAATGATGTAAGCATCTAGATAAGAAAGCCATGATGTATTTTTTCGTGCTAAATGTACAGGTGAGAAAGATTATGTTGGGCTTGTTTCCGCCATTTTAAAACTACAAGTCTCAAGCGAGGCTATCTTCAAGATTTTTTTCTGCGCAGATATAAAATACATCCTCAAATTTGCAGATTGGATAAGCATCGAAATGCTACAAAAATGCACAGACTTTCATTTTTATATAATATAGTGAAGTGCAGGAAATATTGCCCTAAATCTGGCATTTTTGACTATAGTAGTGTTTTTACAAATTAAAGAAACAAAAAATCTTCAATTTAAAAAAACAACTCCTGAAGCAAGTCTCTAATAGGAGTCGAAAGAGAATACGAAAGAACACATTGCATTATTTTGTTTCCAGCAATGATATCCAAGCTCAAAATTGCAGCCTTTTGAGCATCCGCAGGAGTGCCTAATTGAGGGTGCGGAAGCAGCAAACACGCCCCCCGCTCCTCTAAATTTCCCCCAAATCCAAAGACTAAAACATTTTCCATCAAGAGAGAGCATACCTAATTACTTTTTGTGGACAAATACCGATCTGTGACGTAAGCAGGATTCGGTAACACCGCTATCGTCGAGTGCGGGTAACAACTTGGAGTTAGGCGCTCCTGCCGATGCTCAAAAAGCTACAAGTTTTAGCTTGGATGTCATTGTTAGAAACAAAATAATGCAACATGTTTTAGTACTGTTTATCGCCTCTTTCGAGAGACTGGTTTCAGCAGTTATAAGAAAAATTAGAGATTTTTTTAAAGCAATATTTTATTCAAAAATGCCACATTTAGAGGAATACTTTTGCACTTACCTGTATTTTCGGAATTTGGAATCAACTACCAAGTGACGTTGTGGACCAAACAGATGTAGAAAAATTTGTGATAGGTGTGCACGTGTTCCTGGAAGATTGCTGTGCAAATCTGTAATTCTGTGCATTTGAGTGTTTCTTTTTTTTTAGCGAAGAGAATTGCACTTGTGTCTGTATATGTTTCCCTCCCTGTAATGACCCCCATGCAGAGGGTTAACAGTATGAATAAATAAATTATATAAAAATGAAAGTCAGTACACTTTTCTACCACCTGATTCTTATCTATTGTGCATATTTGAAGGAGATCTGCTTTATATTTGCAGACAAACAAATTTTGAAAATTACCTCATTTGAGACTTGTCTCTTCAAAAAATTTTTCTAGTAAGAAAACTTCTTCACAATGGCGAAAATAAGCCTGAAATACTCTTCCTTACCTGTACTTTTAGCACGCAAAATATATTCATCATGGCTTTCATATTTTTTATTCCTACATCAAGCAAATTCGCGCAATTGAGCTCTATGTAAAAACGCTGCATCTGCCATGACCATCATTTGGTTTTTTCTCTTGAAATATTTGCATTTTAATGAAACTAAGTTATTCTTGGCCTGCTGAATAATATGTGCACAATGCATAACGTAATCAATAAATAATAAAAATTGAAATATTTAGGTAACTTGATTTTTCGTGAAATCTCTCTATTAAATATTAGTTACCCAGCTAACTACTCCAGACGATTCAGCAGTTTTTTAGTTCCCGCCAATGCTGGCGGTACTGTGTTGAAAAAGCCGCATTTTTACCTAAAGAAACCTATTTTTTTAGAATTGTTTAGTCTTCCCTGAAACAGCTCGTATGTATGAAAAAATAGCAGGATTTAATCAATGACATCTCGGCTGGAGGACCAGCCTTTTTCAAGTGTACTACAGCATTCGAAGCACACAGCTTTTATTTCAAAGGCTGCAGGAAGCTCGAAAAAGGCTGCTTCTGCGAAAATGTCGTGAATTAAATCCTGCTAAGTGTTCAATTTCTGCTATTTTCTTGCATTGAACAATAAATTGCAAAGAAATCACCTTTGATATATATATACAGATATGGTGAGACTTCATAATCATAAGAGAAAGCCATTTATATCTCTAATGCCTACAGACAATCACATTTACTTAGTGGTGGAAGAGGGCTTTGCATAAAGAATATAAAATTGCTAGACAGTCTGTGTGTCAAGGGAGTATTGTGTGTCAAAGGAGTTTTTGTGTCAAGAGAGTATTCTGTTCCCCGATTGTTCTCCATAAGATATTTTGATGTATGATGCATATTTTGTTAAACAAAAAAGAATGTGGTCACTGACCATGTCATGAAATTCAAAGACGTTTCGGAACCTCGTACGGGTTCCTTGATCACTGAGCGGGACAAGAAAATGTCGCGACTTATATACGTAACACGTGGTGCAAGAAGCGTGCGTGGATGGGTGGCATGGTTCCTTGCACCCGATTCATGGTAGCTGGTGTCGATTGGATGAATAGAGCTTCCATCAGCCGCCGAGATGACAGGTTCCTTTTCTGCATATTTTGCAGTGCTTATGTACGTCTGGGCTTGTGTGCAATAAATGAATGTAATAATTTGTATTTTGCTTCAGTTTTTCTTTAAACAGTCTAGAATACAGAGTTCACAAAATGATTTTGAGGTGCTAAAACAATGTTGGTCAAAATCTCATAGGGTGCAGGCAACACACACATTTCCAGACGTTGATAAGTTGGTGAGGCAGTTATACTTTCTTCGTACTTGAGTCTTTTTGATAACGGTGGCCAGTTGTCGGAAGACCGTTGATAGGGTGTTGGCAGACATTGTGGGTAAGTGATCGGTAGGAAGTACAGTAATCCCTCGTTATAACGAAATCGCTTTACTGGAAATATTGTTTTATTCGAAATTTCTCTCGGTCCCGACCCAAACGCATGCATTTTAGGTCGCATTACTAGAAGCGCACGAAGAGCTTGACCCGCTGAGAGCGAAGCGGCGAACAGATGCATCGCCGCCGCGGCGGCGACCGTTTTGCGCATGCAGTGTCAAATTAATACATCCGACAAATTAGTCTCAGACAGGCACAGCACAGGCCACAAAAGTACCAAACCTACGACCGATGACCTGCCCAGGAACGCGTAAGCGAATGCCTAGTGCCCCCTGCTGTTTACAGCGGATACGAACGGAAGCACGCCCGAACCGGTCTCAATCGCGTCGCTGGCGTCCCCCGTTGTAGAATACAAATGAAAATGAAATTTTCGTGACGCTTTGCGATGCCAGAAAGCTGCGGTCTCTTGGATGCCGAAAAGTGGCCAAAAGACCGCGGGCAGACTTGCGACGTAGCATTCCATGGGGTGCGCTCGGTGAGCAAAATTTTACCGCTCTGGAGAACATTTCTGGCGCTGAAACGTGCCAAAAAGTACAAAAGAAGTGTCCCTCTTATTATGAGTCCATTCACGCTTGCGAGTAGCGAGCGAGGTGAGCTTTCGGCAATGAACTTAGCTGCTCCCTGGCTGTCGTAGACGTCGCTAAGCCTTTCCGTTTCACATCGGCCAACGCAGACGGAACTCTCGAAAGCGCGCGAAAACGTCATTCTCGAGAGTTTTCGCTTCAAACGAGAAGGCGACCCGCAGGTCGCGATTGCAAGTGTGAACAACGATGTTGAGCTGCTGCCTGGTTGCAAGAGACTGCTGATCGCACGCCCTTTGCCATGTTCGACGCGAGGAGCTACGTTAAGGCGACGAAGCAAGAAACCTTTAGGAGGGGAAACTCCTCGGGTCACAAGCCCACGGAGCCACTATCATGCTGGCGCCGCCTCGCAGCCTGGAAAGAAATTACCGCCGTTTCGGTTGCCAAGGCAACCGGTCGAGCGTGTTGCTCCCGTTCGGCCGCGCGCGCCTGACTTCCATTGAGGGCACTCTCGCGAGCTTCTTTACCGCTGGTAGCCCGAAGAGCAACTGGTGCTACGCTTCAACCATTTGAACACAGTAAAAAATAAAACGCGTTCTTTTCCATGACCGCTATAAGATGATCTGTAGCTTCTGGTTGTACGCATGGCTTTTGTTTGACACCCGCGCGATGTCTTTGATTGGATGGGTATAAGCGCTGCTGGCATTCGTCGAAAGCAAACATGCCTTCACGTTCGTCGAGTATGTGACCACGCTGAGTTTCATCTGCAGGAGGAGAACGCGGGCGTTGTACGGCGCAGCGTTTATGACTACACGTTAGCCGAGAAGGCAACAAGCGGCTACAACTTCTCACCTTGCTAACCTTCTCCCTGCAACACTTGTAACCGCTTTTGCAATTTCGAACAAAACACCTGCGTCCCATCTTAGTCTAGCAAATTCCGAAGGAGGCCGCTCTGCGCGTAGCAGCGCTGTTAGTAGTACGGATCCCGAACAGACACCGACAAGAACTGTTGCTGTTTGACTTAAGGGCGCACGAATACAATGTCACAGATTGCCCGCTGAAGCAAACACCCGTGTCGTCTACTTTAAGCGCGCGCCGCCGGAGAGCGCGCCGGAGGTGCCTTCTCAGGCGCTGCATTTTGTTTTTTCGCTGCGGCTTCTAGGACGCGCCTCATGGCGCTGCCACTGCGTACGTCCTAGGGTGCCTCGATGCCAGCGCTGCTGTACGTCCCCGTCGGCGCATACCTTATCTGGTCGCCCGTGCTCGCTCGCGCTGACGGAAGTTTCACCTCCAAAATGGTCTTCCACCGTGGGTAAGGCGCATTTATTTCCCCCTCGCCCTTTCATAGTACCAACCACCACCGCCATTTATAGTCCGACGTGTTCAGCGGGCGGGCGCGCGTCATTCGCAGTCAGTCGCGCTACGCCGGTTTCGCTGCGCCGGCCGAAGCGCCACCCCCTCTATACATCGATGCGCCCAGACGCCGCGCGCCGCTTCGGAGCATGCGCAAAACGACCGCCGCCTCGGGCGCCGATCGTGAAAACGCGTGCAGTTTGAATTCCGTTCGCGCCTTTTTCTGCATCGCCTCATCCGTTTCGTTCCATCGACGGCATTGCGGCTACTCGATGAAACATGGCTAGGGTGTTATCCGCGCGACAGAAACTTGCTCTCGTGTTACTAGTCCACCGCTTGCGGCGAAAGCGCAGACGCTCGATGTACAGTGCTGTGCGTTTTTATCGTGAAGACTTTAAAAAGTTCCCCGCCACAACCGCTGGCTCATTTGCCGTGAAACTGCACACAGAGCTTGTGTATTATGGTAACTTTTGTATCGTAGCAAGTATGACAATGGTACTTACTTAGCTGAGCCGTGCATGATGCGAAAACGCAATCGTCTACGTAGAGATCGGCGAACCAAACCCCGCAGACGACGTTTTTTCGCTGAGCTGCGGAAGTGGCTCCATCTGTTTTTGGTAGTCGAAAGCAATCGTCCAAGGCCGCCGAGGTGAGCGTTTCGACAAGCGCGGCCCTTTGAATATGCCGTTCCGGCCGTTTCGTCTGCTTCAACTGAAGCACTTGCAACATTTTCGGCTAATTGAGCGGAAAAAAATCAGAGCAACAAATTTAAAGAGTCTTTACTTTTCAAAGAATACTGTTTGCAACGCTCGTCTCGGCGGCCTTGTCGTGACGCTTTCCACTGCCGAAAACAGATGGCGCTACTGCCGCCCTTCAGCGAAAAAGCGTCGTCTGCGGGTTTTGGCTGCCGATCTCTACGTAGACGATTATGTTTTCGCATCATGCACGGCTCAACTAAGTAAATACCGTTGTCAAACTTGCTACGATACAAAAGTTACCATATTACGCAAGCTCTGTGTGCCGTTTCACGGAAAATGAGCCAGCGGTTGAGGCAGGGAAATTTTTTAAAGTGTTCACAATAAAAACGCACAACACTGTATGTGAGAAAAATCGCTCTCTCCACGGGAACAACGCACTCGTGGAGAGACCGGTGCTTCCCCTTCTGTTGCCAAGCGTTCTCCTTGCCCTGGTTGTCTCTGAAATCCAGCCGTTTGGCGTCGTATACACACGGGTGTCGTTTGATGGCTTCGATAAACAGTTCCACAACAATATCCGGCACAATTTAAATATTTGGGCAGCTCGTGCTACTCACGCCGCTCGCACTGGCATCTGCCATTTTTCTCCGCGCGATGCATTGTGGGTCGACGCGGTCGACGGCGCCGGCGCGCGATTGGAGCAGGAGCCAAATATGCGCCGGGCCCGTCGGGGCACGCTGGCAGCCGCCGGTTACGTTGGCCGCTGCAGTACCGAGCTGTTTCACGAACGCAACGAAGCGTGCGTGCGCGCGCCCACTCGCTTGCGTTACGTCGGACTATATTCGCACCTTTCAACAAATCGGGAAGACGACTTTGGAGAAGCCGGACTAGAAATCTGGTTGTCGCTCATCATAATGGGCCTGCATCGCAATAAAACACCGCCCCTAGCTTCGTTGCACATTTCACGGTTAAATAGATCGATAACTTGCCGAAACCACGAGAAATTCAAGCGTCTCCAGCGGCGAGTCAGGCTGTCAACATGGCGGGTCAACGCAACCACGGTGTTTCCCCGGCGATTTTCTCGAGCCGGTCATGCTTGATTCGCGCCATCCGACTAGACACACGGCCTACATGCGTGGTAGAGTCATTGAAACTGGTTCCTAGACATCTGTCAACGGCGCGGACGCGACGCTGCGCGAACACTGACACTCGAACCGTAGAATTAGAACAGTGTCGTTGACAACTGTGCGCCGAAAAACTCAGTCGCAAACTTCACAGCTGTACGTATCTGGAAAAAACTGCCCAGTAATCATGCGAAGCCCCGATTGCAAAACCGTTCAGCCGCCGCTGTGGCTGAGTGGTTATGGCGCTCGGCTGCTGGCCCGAAAGACGCTGGTTTGATCCCGTTCGCGGCGGTCCAATTTCTATGGAGGCGAAATTCTAGAGTCCCGTGTACTGTGCGATGTCAGTGCGCGTTAAAGAGCCCCAGGTAGTCGAAATTCCCGGAGCCCTTCACTACGGCGTCTCTCATAGCCTGAGTCGCTTTGGGACGTTAAATTCCCATAAACCAAAACAAAACCGTTCAGTTTTGACGATCGCGCTGCGTAGCTACAATGAGCGGCTAATCGTTTCTTGAGCGCAACAAATACAACCTCAGACTCGAGCCACGGACTTTCCGTGACCCCCCTCCTCCGCATGAAAGCGGCCACTGCCTTCGAAATACCCCGCAATACCTTCATTAAAGCGGCCACTACCTTCGCGATTCGAAATACCCCGAAGGTTGAATGCATGGGCACGGCGACCGCGGCCTCCTGCAATGCTTGGTCAGATTAGGGCAGGGGTTGCACGCGCCCGGTAAGAACTTGAAACAGCCAAAGCTCACTGCCTTTTTTGCACCTGAATTAAGTTTTGCTTCACTGAATACATTGTATTTTCGACTTCCTCGCCGTTGTGGCACAATTAAATCTCGACTTCTTTAGATTTTCTCGGGTGGTCGTTTATATCGAATTACCGCTTATAACGAATTTTTCGCCGTCATGCTGCATTCGTTATAACGAGAGATTTCTGTATGTAGAAACAGTCGATAAGGGGATGATAGGAAGTTTAAAGACTTTCTATGTACTTGAGCCTGTTGGGTAATGGTGGCCAGTTGTCGGAAGACGGTTGATAGGTTGTTACTACAAAGTATAAACACATTTAAAAGACTGTCTATTCAATGTCGATAGGTTGTCTTAACATTTGTCATCATTTAAAGCGCTCAATTTCAACACAGACAGTTCAGATAACAAGTTCTATATATTTATTTGAAAGTAAGAATTGTACAGAACTGTAGTGGGTTGTGAACACAGCGTATAGTGTTCAAAACTCTTCAGATTATTCTGGCAGCCGTCTTCCCGCAGCATTCAGTGCATTTGTGCGACAATTTATTTTGCGTATGTACAGCTTTACCCTATAGGCATGGCGAGAAAGGAACAATCGATGCCCGCCGCTGGAACGTGTCGATCATATCTTTAAGTAGTGTCTAGAAGGTGTCCTGATACACAGCGCCGAAATCTGAAAACGCAAAAAAAGAAAGAGCAGCGTGAGGAACCAGTCAATTTAGAAACGTCTTTAACGATCAAGTGGCCAAACAATAATACACTTACTGCAATATACGAGCTAGTGGACCCACGCTGAAAAACAAAGTTTTTAAATGTAGTACAAGAAATCAGCATTCGCGACATTCAGCCTTATGTCATCTTAGTAACAATGGTACTTTTCTTTAAGGAGAGAGAGAGACTTAAATGAGGTGGTTGCACTTGCAGCAGCGTAAATTGATTTGGCGATTGCAGTGCAGTCGATTGCACGTTACAGTGGCAATATGAGCGTTTCCACTGCTCCAAAAAACAAGCCCGGACCATCAGCAGCATTTTTCGCAGTCGATTACGTGCCCACTGGTGCTGCAGCTGCACACATTATGGTCAACTAGTAAAGCTCACATGCACTATCGGCTATCACTTCCGCTGTGGTTACAGGGCAATAACTGTAACCCTGTCATCTGGCGCAAAACGCGTCCTGAGTCGACCGGACCCTTAACAGCTTGTTGCTAGTGCTCAAAATCCGGCGGATGAAACGCAGGAATTCTCGAACACAATGTTTCAATATATTTCCTCGAATAGATAAACTGCAGCAAGTGCTGAATACCGCAAGATAGTGACAAATCAGAAAGCAACGGGCTATTCACCAGAAACGTGTTTAGGGCATCTTAGCACACCACATGAAAAGTCGAATAAAACGTAAACAACACTTTGTAAACCAAACCGTACTTTATTCTTTCGGCAATAATCATCATCATCACCAGCCTGACTACGCCCACTGCATAACAAAGGACACTTCCATGTGTCTCCAATTAACTATGTCCTGTGCCAGCTGCGGCCAAATTTCTTAATCTCATCCGCCCACCTAACCATCTGCCGCCCCCTGCTACTCTTGCCTTCTCTTGGTATACACTCCGTTACCCTTAAGGAGCCGCAGTTATCTTGCCTTCGCATTACACGCGATGCCAAGGCCATTTCTTTCTCTTGATTTCGACTCCGGTTTCATTGACCCGCATTTGTTTCCTCGCTAACGTTTCTCTCTTCCGGTCTCTTAATGTTACACCTATCATTTTTTATAGCTCGCAGCGTTTTCCTTAACTTAAGGTGAAGCCTTTTCGTTGGCCCTCACATTTCTGCCCCGTAGGTAAGTACCGGTAAGATACAGCTACTGCATGTTTTTCTCTTGAGGGAGATTGGTAACCTGCTATTCATGAGCTGAGAGAACCTGCCATATACGCTCCATTCCATCCTCATCCTTGCAGTTATTTCCCTCTCATGATCCGGATCAGCGGTCCCTGCCTGCCTTAAGTAGGCGTATTCCTTTACCCCTTCCAGCACCTCGCTGCCAATGGTGAACTGATCTCTTGCGAGACATTACTTTGGTTTTCTGCATGTATATCTTTTGACCAACCGTTCTCCTCTGCCTGTCCAATTCACTGATCATGCTTTGCAGTTCATCGCCCGAGTGACTTATCAAGCCAATGTCATCAGCGAATCGCAGATTATTTAGGTATTCTCCATTAACTCTTATCCGCAACTGCCCTTGAGCACTGGTTAACGCTCGTGAATGCGCACCTCGTTTTCCTGCACTCAATATCTTCGCAGTGGTGCCATTCATTTATTTACAAAGCACTGCCTACTGGGAACATATGGACACCCAAACATGCGTCAAAGCTCGCGATTCGTGACACCTGGCATTTAATATGCTAACGGCAATGGTAATTTTTCGGAGGGCTTGTAGAAGGATGTACGACCTTTTAGTTTCACTTTTAATAGCATTTCAGGTTCCCTAAATATTAGCCGCGATTCTGAGGCAAACAAGTACTAATCATACGAATAAGAAACCAGAGCAAAAAGCTTACCGGTGTGGTTCGGAGTCCACGTCTGATGAAAAGCTGGCTGCTGCGCTTGGATCTCGTGCAGCTCTCAGGAGCAGCCTTTCGCAAGGGCTCCCTTCGGATGAACCGCGCTATTAAGGCAGTCCCTGCTTTCGTAGCCGATAGAATAAAAACCTTGCCTGGCGCCAGCGCCTACCCCACTAAACCCTAGGCTTGTTTCTGTGTCGTTGTGGACTATAAGAAACCCGAAGCATCTTTTGGTGCTGGTATTACCCATCGGGCTTTATTTATAACGTCAAGTAATTTTTGAAGCGATTTCCCAAGCTTTGCTAAATGAGGTTCTATACGAGGCATTGGTCGCTCACCTGCCTGGGACGTATTCACATTTTCCCACAATTAGTCTTCGGGCAAGAATTGATCACCTCTCTTCTTGAACTCGTAAAATATCCCCGAATTTTACTCCCAAATTTCAAAAAAAATAAACCGGAAAAAGAAGGGGCCCCGAATACACGCTGCTATATTGTCTTGAGTACAACCAGTTCAGCTCAACGGCTAGCTTTTCTTTTAATTTTTCGTTGTTCGCGGTACGAGTGCTGCTTTTTGGAATGTGACGCGGTAAGTAGTTTGATTTCATTTTGTTTATATTTATGCCATACAATTTACCAAACACCGTCTGGTGAAGATTCTCTCGGACACTCACCATTCAAGACTGCCTTGGCCACCTCCTCTGCTACCCAAGTGGCGGCTAGTTGCCTGCGAGAAGCGCACGAGCAAAGCACACGAAGCTCATTTTTTCAAACGAAGCCTCCCGGGATCTGTTGACTATCACACGTTTCACACGGCAACCTTCGTGCGCAGGCAACAGGTAAACAGTGATACACAAACACGTCACCTGATCCCGCACTTCAAATTTCATCACTAATTTTGTTTATGAGGAGCACCACGTAGGCGAATTATCCCGTGTAGCACTTTTTTGAAATGTCCTTGGGCACAAGATAAAGGTTAAAGAGGTGCAGAGACAAAGTTTTGAGGTGTCCGTTTTTTCGCCCTGAAAGAGCCTCTAGGGGCCAAGTGATCGCGAAAATGAACCAAGAACACCATTGCGCAGCGTGAACAATAAATTACACACTATTTTGTACCGGCAAGTTCGGTCTAGGTCGGCGCCTGTGCTCACGGTCGAGCGGCTAACCGGGCTCGGTGACGTCATTATAATTACAGTGCTCCTTGGCGTTACAAGATGCGGGTGAGAATGCCGAGCGGCTCGTCGGACAACATTCAAAATCCCATTGAATTACTTGTATGTTCCACTCAATGCCTGCGACTGAAACTTGCTAGAAGGCATCTCGTTACGTGCATGAAGCAAATCACACCGTTTGCTTGCGTTCCAAATTTTGTGTCTGTACTCGTTTAAAAGACGGAGATTTGGTGGAGAAGTGTTTCTTTGTGGCACTGTGGGAGTATGAATTCTGAATTTTCAAATTGAGTTCTCAGCACTTGCTAGTGTGAACACAATAGTTGGGATTCTCATTTTTTTGAGAACATGGATTATATTTCAGGCTGGTGCGGTTTGAATGCTTTGAATATCTGAAATTTAAATAAATGCTGTGCTTAGAAGTGACTGTTGTAGAATAATTTTAATTTCTTTAAAGAATACAAGGTCGTTATTCTAAAGATATTTTAATATTAAATAATAAAGACTAGAAAATCAAGCGTTGCTTACGCAGCAGGTTGGTAGGACTCGTCAGATGAGCCGGGGCTTAACCTCTTGCCAAATCGTCTGGCCGTAGATAAGCTGATCCTACGGATTACCCTTTTACGCCTAAACAAAATAAAAACAGCGAATCCTTCTAAACGTCTTGTTGTCTCACATCAAGGCGGTTAATTACAGCGCGCATATAAATTCAAAGAATGCCTTATTAGGACGCCCGCGTCCTGTCGTGTTTCGGCAAGGGGCCTCATACTACCATCTGAAGACACGCAGACAAGCGCACCGGTATCTCGTAATGTGCGAGCCAGTGTGAAAGCAAATGCTCGATACATGTAGCAAATCTGTCCCGAATTTGATAAGTTTGCGTGGCAGCACTAAACATTTCTTTATCGCTTCCATCAAATCGACGACCTCAAGAAGAGGCAATCATTGACTGCTGTTGTAGAAACAAGGAAGGCATCAAGGGAGGCCGAGATGCTTTAAAGGGCACTTCCTTTTGATAGTAATAAAACAGGGAAATAGTCACGATTGAATGCTTGGCGTCCCTCTTGAACGCGCCGAGGCTGCAATAAACAGAAGGCGGCAAACGATAACTATTAGGAATGCTTGTGAACAAGGGTTGTTTGTGAATGCCTGCGATGTCCTTTTAACTGCTGTTGTCTATACGCTACTGAGAAAATCAGTTTCTTGGGAGTGCAACTTTTCTACACACTGGGAATCATGTGCCGTCTGGCAAGGACGTTCATTAGTAAATGCTGTCCGGCCGCCGAACCACAGGGCGGGATGGTGAACATTTCCGCCTTCAAGGTTTGATGTTTTCGTCGAATTTCCGGGTAACATGTGTCACAATGAAAAATAGGCACGAAGGTAGATTGGAAATTACAATAATGATTAATACGGTAAGAGACGACAGAATCCGATAGCAATCTGTCATTGTGCCCCTATTCTTTCTTTGTTTCTTTATTGTGGAGAAATGCTACTTTTTGGCGAAACCCTCAATATTAGCCAGCCGACCGGCTTATTGGAGTTTGAAGGCCAGGACTAGCGTGCTGCCTTTACAATTTGTGCTGTGGTTTTCTAGCTACGTTTTCAATGTTTCTGAAATATCTACAAAATGAAAATACTCGGAGCACCATTAAATAAACCCAGGTGGTCGAAATCAATCAGGAACCCTCCACCACGCGTGTATGCGTCTCTTGTGTTTCTTCACTACCTGCTTTCCTCACGGTGTGGCAAGATGTCCCCCTAGAAATTATGAAATCTTTTAAGTTCCTGAAAACAAATTTTCATTATCATCTTACAGCGCCATTAATTAAAATGGTGCTTGTTTAAACTCAAACCAAGGAAACGATTTTGTGGCAGTGGCCTTTTTGTCGTAGAGGCATGGACAAACAGCTATTTCACCAAAACGACGTTCCTGCGTAAATATCTTTATAATTAAATTTCATATTCTGCGTGACATTAAGGACGAGTAATGCCATTCGGGGCATAATGCTTTTATAATATAATTTCAGCTTTTTTTTCTTGAGCCCCAGAGAAAAGGTGACGAGCGCAAAAATTTCGCGGTACTTGCGCCTGAGCTTGATTCACGGGCTTATGGTAGCGGCGGTTGCTTGTGTGTACCGGCACAATGACTGTTGCACGCTCTAGGAGAGAGAGTGAAAAAAAAAGAAAGAAAGGAAGAAGGATAGGAAGCAAGAAGGAAAGAAAGAAAGAAAGAAAGAAAGAGCGAAAGAAAGAAAGAGAGCAACAAAGAAATAAAGAAAGAAAGCTGGAGCGTATATTTGGATTCCTTTCTGACAAGGGCTCAAGTCAAGGACAAAGACTCAATGTCACAAGGACTACGACAAGCTACTACGTAAGTTTGGTCAGGGTCCCAAACTCCTTATGTTTATTAGATTTTCGACAGCCGTCATTAGATGAATTGGTGATTCCTGCAGGTGTCGCCTTATCTGGCAATAAACGTTTCACACCGTGTGTACGTCGAGATGAGTTAAGAACTCGGCACAGCGGTTTCTTTTAAACACCCCGTTAAACTTTCTATTTTCTAAGAACTACCGAAACTAAATAAAGCCTAGCAGGCGCCGATTTTTGTTTCTGCTCCTTAACTTGCTGCCTCCTGTACATATTATCAGAAAATAATTTAAGAGGTGCCGAGAATTTTTCCGACCTGTTGAAAATGAAACCACACGCGTATTAAAAGGGTGAGAGTGATGTGCCTGCAGCACTGAGACCATGCTCTGCACAGTAACGTTAACTGGTTGGCATTGCATTGCGTCCTAGCAAAATTAGAGTGGACATCTGCCCTGCGGAGCACTGACACTATCGGGAATCCAAGTAAACAACCTCTGACGTATCAGCAGATCGGGACCGCTCGTGCTGCCTTGAAAAATCGCAGCTGCCTGTAAAGCGTGCACCGTTGCTATAAATATAGGCTTGCGGGTAAGCCACAAAAAAGGATTGCGAAAATTTGTGCAAAATTGGTGCTCACACTGTTACCCGAATAGACTGTCGGAAAAGAACACCGGTTTATATTTCTTGTGCATATCAAGCTTTAAGGGCCTCACAGAGCCACGCTGATCACATTAGCTATTCTTACTTGTAATCCATTGGATCGAAGTCAACGCTGTCCAGCGAAAACAAAGTGACGGAGTCAGCGTGCTTTCCGAATCCCCTGGCCGTCGAGATCTTCATGTTGCGAAGGCCTTTCTTGATTCTCTGGGCAAGAAGTTGTGGTGAGTAGCAATATGGAGTCAAAAGTAAGCGATACTAACTGAATATTTATTCTGTGTCTTCATGCGCCGCTGTAATATTTTCTTGAAGTGTATTCCGTATCCAGGACTGCAAACTAAGCGAGTTGGTTATAATCCGTCGCAAGTAGCACCACAAACACGACGGCAATCAAAGGCGGTGTCATATGATATAGTAAGAGAGCGACGTCCGCAAAGAGGCTTCATAGATTTTATTTGAGAAAATAAGCACCAGGTTTTGCGACGAAACCTATCAAGTCACAAGTGTTGTACAATGTTGACACATTGCCCAATTTTAGTGTACTGTGTGCACAAAACCGCCTGAAAAGTGCGCTATCCCAACCGTCGTTGCCTAGTCTTGAAACTAGCGAAAAGAGTTAATGTAAAAAAATGTCTGCAACGAATTTTTATACAGTCGAACCCTGCTCAGTCGAACTGTGAGGGGATCGCAAAATATTTCGATGTATCCATACTTCGATATTTAAAATATGGCAGTAGATAAGCTTATGAGCAGACTTGAAGCAAGTGTACATTGCACGACGCTAGTAAAGCGCTCCTTGCTGTGATGCGTTGCCCGCCGGTCTACTGGCAGCGCGCCAGCATAACCTGCTTCGCGCATCTAAGCCGCAGCGGACCGTTGTTTGGAACTGCGTACAAGAGGTCTAATCCTGTTACCAGTACACTGTATATAGAATAATCGTTCGTTAAAGTTAAGGCTCAGTTGGATTCCGCAACGCCTTCTCAGCGAAGACAGGGAAGCACACAAGGCGAGAGCCGCTGCTAGGCATTAATTAGGATGGCTGCACCGCACGGACCGTGATCAGGCGTTGAAAGGGAGTAAAAGCCCCCCCCCCCCCCTCGTTTCACTTCGGCACACACTTTCACAGCTCTCAGCAGGTGCTCAAGAACGCGCAGCTGACTCATTCCTGCGCACGAAAAAAAAATGATCGAAGAGAGTCTTTAGGAGAAGCGCCCCTTCCAGGGGAATGGTGCGCCGTTCGATATATCGAACGACCGGAAAAATTAGAGTTAGATATGATGCGCGACTTTCCTATACCTTTATACGAGATTTTCAAGGGTATCATTGTCTCTTAGATACAGCCAATAATTATAAATATCCGGATTCAATACATCCGGGCTCGACTGAACATTCCTTCCTGCATTCTGTACTCTTGAGTGCATTCGAACCAAACCGAATGCTGTCCGACGTGGCCAAAATGAAATGCTGTTGAATTAATTGATTGGGCTTGAGGAAATAAAGTTAGCTTAGAGTAAACGGCTATTTTACCCTGCCTTTCAAGCTTGACAGTTTTTCATACCTAATCATGATTTCACCTCGGTAATCGATGTGTCCATCACTCTATTCGAACTGCTAGTGAGTTATGTCCCAGTTTATGTGAGTCATCGAGGTCTGTATGATGCACGAGAATATGAATTGGCCTTTTTGTCTTATTATTGCCTTTATTACATTCACTAAATCAAACCCGCTTTCAGCGCTTCGCGATTTACAGGAGTTTGACAGAGAAGCATTCTGGATGACATGACTTTCTTTGCATTGCGGAATTCTCGATAGTTACGCGAGTTTCTCACGTGAAACATTTGCGGACACTGAATCAGTCGTTTCCAGCGTACTCCTAGCGTTGCCTTTCTTCGCTTGCAATGTTTTTGTGCTGCCGTCTTTGCGCTCAGCAGAAAGTCCAATCTTGCTTATAAAAAGGTGTTGTACCATTTTACAGCGATGCCGTAGGTGTCCCTGTAAACACGGAGCGAACACAAACAAAGCACATGGCAGTCGGATTTCCTGCGCATTCCCAGTTCCGCCTCAATCACATGTCGAACGAACGCCAACTTGCTACATGTCCATCCTTTTTGCGGGGTTGGAGCGGAACTGGCATAATATGTCCGCTCCGAGGGCTAGCTGTACCGATCCTCACCGCTTTTCACAGCTAAGTAGCTGGCTGAGACATTTTTAGCTCTCGTATGCGCCGCGAGAGTATAGCGCTAGGTTGCAGTCGGAGGCCACTGTGACCGATACATCAGACTCCGGTGCCCCGAGTAGTGTCCTTCACCGCTTTTCCATCGCCTTAACGCAATACGGGGCGGCAGGCTTCGGCAGGCATGGGAACAGCCATGAACGGATTGTGGCTGCAGAAATTCAATCAGTATGAAAGAAGGCCTGACAAAAATAACCGCTCCCGAAGCACAATGGCTGGCCCTTGGAATCTGGTCGAGAGCTGAGAGACATGTAGGCGAGAGAGCTTGGCTGTCTGCAGGGCGCTCCACTCTCGGTATCCTCGACTCGAGCTGCTGCTCATTTCGCCTCACAAGACCCGAGAAGACAGCGGCCGAAATAAAGGCGAGTCTTATACGGGCTGCTGCGCAGCGGGCAGCCGGTGCAGGACCACGTGGTGTCCGAGCAGGGCGGCGAGAGGCGCAGCTTCTGGAATCCACGGTGCTGGCGCTCGGCCCCCGCTGGCCCCTCTCCGATGGGTGCGGCAGCGTCGTCGGTGCCACTGGCCTGGCCGCACCCCACCACCATCGCTCTGGCCAGCAGCAACAGGCCAGCTCGTCCCAGGACCGCCATGGTCGCTCGTGTGCGCTCTGCGATAAAGGAAGAAAGCCCTATGAGGCCCTACGTGCGCGCGTGCTCTTTTCTACTTTTTCAACTTATTACTCGTGGTGCAAAGGATTTAGTACATTCTCCGTGGGTTGATATTTTCCTCAGACTCTATATGCACCTCCGCAACCCGTGTGAAATTTATATTTTGACACTGCATACGCCTACACGCGAAATGACTTTAAATTAGTTTGGTCCACTTATCACTACAAGTTATCACGCAGGAGATCTTCGTTACAAGGAAACTGATGAGACGGTAAAAATCTTCTCATAAACGACGTCTTGATATAAGTTGAAACTTTTCTGGAAGCGCGACAGATTTGAATAAAGTGGTGCGTATGTTGCAGATGACGATTTCCTGATGAGGCAAGATAAACCTCCTCACAAGGCTGTGATAATATCCTGCAATGTCTTCACAGGAGTGGTTCGTACGATTTTTTGACATCATTTTTTTTTCTTTTTGTGACCTCTCAACGTGAGGTGACGTTATTAAAACTTTTGTAAAGCCGGCACATAACATTCCTCGACAGCTAGCAGCCGTACGTCTCAGGTGAAAAGTAACGACGACAGAGGAGCAAAAGAATTGAGGAGTAAAAAACTAACTGAATATGAAAAAACGTACGGCCCCAGGTAGATTAGCGCATAGCTGCTCGTGGTGGGAAAACAGGCAGCGGCTCGGCATACTGAAAACTAAACTTTAGCCAAGCCAGAAGATAACCAAAGAGGGAGCGCTGATGGCTGGAATCGATGTTTCGGTAGCCAGTCTGCCAATATGTCCGACTAAATTGCTGACATACGCGTAACCTTTTGATGGTGCTCGAAATGAAGTGCGAACTTCAAAAATGAAGCAATTGTAGAACTTGCATGTTAAACCAAGGATTTTAAGACCTTCCGAAATGCGCTAAAGTCAGATCTAACTTCGGGTTCATTATATGTTTAGACCCCCACTCCAATGAATTAGTACTCAGAAACGGTGCACGTTTCGTCTGTAGCGTACCTAACCTAGTACTGTGCAGTGTTGAATAGTCAAAAGAGAAATACCACCCTGCTGCTTCTTGAGCAGACCGGACACGTTGGGCTAGGTTCCAAAAATCTGCCGCCATTACAGCGGATGGACAGCCGAGCGATTGAAAGGAGAATATAGAAAGGTACTGTTTCTTCTTTTACTCGCCAATTACTTGTTGAACTCTTTCATATGCATAAAAAGCCAGCTAACCCATTTTGTCATAAAAGTGTTTTACGACTGCGAACTAGAGGAACGGGCTGCATTCTCTTAGTGAGCATGTTGGTCATGGGCATTGAATTTGAGCGTAGTTCTGCAGGAATGATTAACTGCCCCGTCGTTTCGATCGACGTCATCAATGCCCAGAAGCGCAGGTGTGCTAAGAGCTAACCGCAGTGGCACGGTTGTCATGGCATTCCGCTGGTGAGAACGAGGTCACCGTGTCGAGTCGCGCGCCACCTCCGATCCTCAAAACTTAACGTCCATATTCATTTCCGCGGCGAAGGGGGCAAGTGTGAAAACGCCCGCGTGTTGTGCGTCCTTAGTGCATGTTAAAAGGGCTCTGAAAGGGGCTCTAGTAAAGTTACAGTATGCCTGTGATATTCATGGACGCTGCTTCACGAATATCTTCCAGCAGGAATTTCAAAGCGAACGCTTTACTGGCCGCGAACTTGCGATTTCGCCGCGGCGGTGCTCCGAGGAGGCACGTGACGTCACAAAACGCGCCTCGTCGCGTAGCCGAACCGGTCTGGCCGTTTCGGCAGCGGCTGGCAGACTCGGCCGAAACAGAGACGTGCTCCGTGTCTACGCCAGTGCGTTCAGAGTTAACCGAGGCCGCCGAACGCGTCGGTGGTCAAGGACAGTTGGAGTAGAGAAGGTTTCGCTTTAGCTGACGCGACGTTGCCGAGCAGCGCACGCTACGCCGGAGTATAAACGCGCCCTAACAGAGCCTGCGCTTCACCGCTAACCAACGTATTCGGTGGCGGCATCTATGGGAGCCACTGAAACCTCCCGCACACTCACTGAATAAAGAAAAGAAAACCCTGTGCCGAGGCTCGGAATCGAACCAGGACCTTTGGCGATTGAGGCGGAGACGCTACCACTCAGCCACGACGGCTCAAGGTATAATCATGAATAAAGACGCATCTAGTGAATGCCCTTTTCCGATGCAGAAGTAGTTCCGCTTTCGTCTACGTATATCCTGGCCTACCAGAGCAAGGTCATCAGTAATTTTAAAGCGAAAGTTTTACTGGCCGCCGGTTGAACAGTTTCGCGTGATTCCTGGAGAGCCGTGCTGCGCATGAGCGAGAAGCAGTGACAACACATGGCGCATTTCTCTCTCTCGCTCCCTAGTCCCAACTGCGCATGCGCCACTAGTAGCACCGAGCCACAAGTGTTCCGCCTCTGCGCAGCGCCGCGCCTTTCCTCAAAATGCGACTTTCAATTTTCAGTTTTCTCCTTCTTCCCTTCCCTCCTTTAGCCTTCCCTTTACGGCATGGTTCGGGTGTCCACCGAGGTATGTGAGATCGTTACTGTGCTTTGCGCGCTTGCCGCGCCATCTGGCATGATGTGACACCGCGCGCGCCGCCGCCGCCATTTGGTGTGACGTCACACCGCGTTCCTCGTCGCTGCGCTCGCCTGCGCTTGCTTCGCCAGCTGTGTCGCATGCCTGATAAGGTGTCGGAGGATTGATGATAATGATGATGGATTTTTATGGCGCAAGGGCATCTACGGCCAAAGAGCGCCATGGCACAAGGTATTTTCCATTTCTCAAGGTGGGGTCAAAGACCCATTTCCCAAGCATTTCACCCCAAAGAAGCCGAGCACCAGACCAGGGGAAGCTTGTACCCATTGTGTCACCGGTGGGTACCCGGCGGCACTGGGGATCAAACTCCGCACCTCCCGCATGCGAGGCGGATGCTCAACCACTTGGCCACAAAAGGAGGGCTCCCGTGCGCCGCAACCACAGTCGTGTCGTCTTTAATGCGACAACAACATAGCTAGACAACCAGACTAACCAGGACTTGCAATCAAGATTAACCAAGACTAACAATGGTATGCCTTAGCTTTCGCTACGTATATCCTGGCATAGCCGAGCTAAACCACTGACAATGTTTTCTGGAGCCGTACACTATGGCATCTCTTCTTCCAGCCCCTCCTTTATCCCTTTCATTAAGGCGCGGATCACGTGTCCGCCAAAATGTCAGATACTGCGCCATTCCCTTTTCCCAAAACCAATTTTCAATATTTTTTCTTTGCGTTTCGCCTACATCCAAACGCGGCCGCCGCGGCCAAATGCTGCGCGCTGCCAATGCGCGTTGAAGATCCCCAGGTGGTCGAAATTATTCCGGAGCCCTCCACTAGGGCACCTATTTCTCTCTTCTCTCAGTCCCTCCTTTATCACTTTCCTTACGCCGCGGTAAAGGTGCCCACCGAGATATATATATGAGACAGATACTGCGCCATTTCCTTTCCACAAAAAGCAATTTTCAGTTTTGTTTCCTTTGCGTTTCGCCTCCATCAAAATGCGGCCGCCGCGGCCGGGGGCTGAGCGTTGTCAGTGCACGTTAAGGATCTCCAGACGGTCGAAATTTTTCCGGAGCCCATCGAAAGGCGTAAGAACCGCCCTGGGCCTCCCCCCGTATACATCCACCCAGAAAATTGTTAACATGGGGATTTCAAACACACTGGACGAGCTCATTGAGGCTACCAGAGTAGCGCAACGACTCCTACCGAGCCATTCGGGGCTAAAAATACTAGAAAAGCTAGGAACGGTCCTACTGCGCCCGAACGAGACGAGCAAGAGGCGCTGGCGCAGTTATTACTTATAATTACTTATAAAGCAGCAGAAAAAACAACCATGCCGCCGGTGGGATCCGAACCCACGACCTCCGAATATCGCGTCCGGTGCTCTTACCAACTGAGCTACGGCGACAGCTGTCCAATCTGCTGCTCTCGTGGGTATTTATGTTTACTGGGTGTAAGCGAGCCTTGAGAGTGTTCACCAGCGCCACCCTCGACCATAGCGGCGGACGTAGCACGTCCTGTAATACCGCGAGCGTGACGTAGAACGTCATCTAACGGCGAGGGCGGAAACTGTGCGAGAGCCCTCTTATGCTACCTTTGGCATTAAGACTGCCAGAACCGAGACCCTCGTTAAGCTATCAGCAGACAATTTAAAGGAAATGAGGGGCCCGTTTGACAAATTTATGAAGGGAGCCAACAGTCACCGAAACCAAGGTGCATAGGGGAACGTTAATTTTTTTATTAATGTGTTATGCTTATCAGTAGGATAATAATTCTTAGATTAATAAATTGCTTAAAGAAAATTACTTATAAAGCAGCAGAAAAAACAACCATGCCGCCGGTGGGATCCGAACCCACGACCTCCGAATATCGCGTCCGGTGCTCTTACCAACTGAGCTACGGCGACGGCTGTCCAATCTGCTGTTCTCGTGGATATTTATGTTTACTGGGTGTAAGCGAGCCTTGAGAGTGTTCACCAGCGCCACCCTCGACCATAGCGGCGGACGTAGCACGTCCTGTAATACCGCGAGCGTGACGTAGAACGTCATCTAACGGCGAGGGCGGAAACTGTGCGAGAGCCCTCTTATGCTACCTTTGGCATTAAGACTGCCTGAACCGAGACCCTCGTTAAGCTATCAATATATATATATATATATATATATATATATATATATATATATATATATATATATATATATATATATATATATATATATATATATATATATATATATATATATTGTCACTGACAACTGTAGCAAGAATTGGGAAACAGCCGTTTAATCGGGCGAGGCTTGCCGAACCGCCGCGCTCATTCGAGACAGAAGACTTTCGGCCACGCGCTGGGAGACAGGTTCGGCCACCAGGTGTCGCCGGCCGAATGTCAGCAGTCACAGAAGGTCGCAGCCACAGATAAGAGGCGGCATAATAAACCGGAAGTTAGGATGGAGGAAGCGAGTGCCCAAGTACTTATCGGTGGTGACTTAAATACGAGTATATGCAAAAACACTATAATGGAGCGTGTAAAGGGTGATAAGCGGGTAGCAGTCGGGGCATTCCCAGGCAGGAAAATGGAAGCAGTACTGAGCGAAACAAAAAACGAACTTTCTAAGAGCATTGAAGAGCGCAATTTGGTAGTGATAGCGGCGGGACTAAATGATGTCTTGAATGGTGAAGCCGCAAAAGTAGCGGAAAGATTAGCGGAGGGAGTTGACGATTTAAGGGCGATAGCACAGCAAGTCCAGATCGTGGTGTGCAAAGTGCCGGAAGTGCAAGGACGGAACGGAGAAATTGCCAAGGACGTTGTGGCTGTTAATCGGGAGATATTGAAGTTAAGCCAGGAGAAAGGCTTTGAAGTGGCAGACATAAACAGGGAAGTGCATAGAGCCAGCTTTGGCGGAGGTTTTACACGAGATGGCATCCACTTTAATAGAAGGCTAGGAGCCGAGATCGGGTGGCGCCTGGCAGGCCGGGCAGTAGCTTTTTTAGGGGGTCCACTGGGGCTCAGGGCATACGGGTAGGTAGAAGCAAAGTAGAAAGTGTATCAATGAAGGCTGACGCCAATAAAATGGCCGCTAAGAGGTTCATGAAGAAAGCTACAAAAAAGAGATTTAACACTAGGATCAGGTACATAAACATGCAAGGGGGTAGAAAGAGAGCGAAGTGGTTAGAGATAGAACAGCAGTTGAAGGATGAAGGAGTAGGTGTATACGCGCTATGCGAGACGCATCTCGGTGATCTAGAAGACCCACCATTTATAGATGGCTACGTCTGGGAAGGGAGCAACAGAGCAACAACGGAGAGGAAGAGCGGAGGAGTAGGTATGCTTATACATCAAGGAACAAATTGGCAAAGAATAAAATCAACTTGCAAAGAACATGTCTGGGTATCAGGTACAATTGCCGGTAAAATGACATGGCTAGGAGTAGTTTATTTAGGCACAGGGGACAAATGCAGGTAAGAGAACACGGATCTAGTTAAGTGTCTCAATGACGATATAAAGCAGTTTGTAGAAGGCGCCAATATTATTCTGTTGGGGGGCATGAATGGCCGCATCGAGGATCTGGGTGGATACACAGCTTATAACGGGATGTTGATGCTAGACTTCTGTGAGCGAAACAACCTAGTTATTGTAAATAGAGAAACTTAGTGTGAGGCACAAATCACGTGGGAATCCCGTAACAGGCAAACGACCATTGACTACTGCTTAATTTCGCAGGGGATGTATAGCAAGCTCGCAATGATGGAAATAGACGAAGAGGGGAAGTACAGCCTCGGTAGTGATAATAAGCGTATTAGTCTACGGTTCGGAGCCCTGCTCAAAAGAGAAATGAAGGGGAGTCAAAAATAGTGCGGAAATTAAATGACGAACAAATAGCGCAAATAGCGGCGTGCATAGAGGAAGCAATAGGGACACATCCCATGGAAAAGTGGGATTATAATAAGTTAGAACTCCTCATTATTGCAAAATAAAACAAGTAAAAGGAGTAAACCGCTGGAGAGGAAAGAGGAAGCCACGAAGTTGGTGGAATAAGGAAATTAGGGAGGCCATCGAACAACGACGGTTGGCATCACGGGAACACAGAGAAGCAAAGAGGGCGCAGTTATCTGAAGAGGAAATAGGCCAAAAATGGGAATCTTATCGACAAAAGAAACAACAAGTGCAGGTCCTCGTCCAGGCTAAAATAAAGCAGTCCTCTGATCGCTGGTTGATTGCCCCGCCGCGGTGGCTCAGTGGTTAGGGCGCTCGACTACTGATCCGGAGCTCCCGGGTTCGAACCCGACCGCGGCGGCTGCGTTTTTATGGAGGAAAAACGCTAAGGCGCCCGTGTGCTGTGCGATGTCAGTGCACGTAAAAGATCCCCAGGTGGTCGAAATTATTCCGGAGCCCTCCACTACGGCACCTCCTTCTTCCTTTCTTCTTTCACTCCCTTCCTTATCCCTTCCCTTACGGCGCGGTTCAGGTGTCCAACGATATATGAGACAGATACTGCGCCATTTCCTTTCCCCAAAAACCAATTATTATTATCGCTGGCTGGCTGAAGTTCGCGATGCAACTAAAGGGGGGCCAAGAAAATTCTGGAACCATATAAGCTGGCTGGACGAAGCGAATCACAGAAAGGAAGAACATATTCACGATGCCGAAGGAAAATGTTTAGAGGGAGATGACACTGTGAACTACATTTCATCAGTTATAGCTGAGTCATTTAAGAAAGACGATAGAGTAATCACCCCAAATGAGGTAGCAACACAGGAACGGACAATAGAAAACAGCGTGGAACTGACGAATCTTAACTGGAAAAAGGCGGAAGCAAATACTCCAAGATGTACGTCAGCAGGGATCGACGAAATTCCAATCAAGCTAATTAATGAACTTGGCCCAAGAGGCAAGGAAACGCCGATAAAAGTATTGGAGGCAGTCATAACGAATCAGCAAATTCCGCACAGCTGGAAACAGAGTAAAATGAATTTGATTTATAAAGGAAAAGGCAATAAGACGAACATAAAATCCTTCCGACCGATTACGATAACATCGGTTACATACAGGCTGGCGATGCAGGCAGTGAAAATAAAAATGCAGTCATGGGTAGAAAATAATAGAATACTCGGAGAACTTCAGAACGGGTTCAGAAGTGGTAGGCGCATAGATGATTGCCTGTTCGTGCTTACCCAGTGCATAGAAATAGCTAAGGCGGAAAACAGACCTCTGTATTTAGCCTTCTTGGGCATAAGCGGTGCATACGACAACGTGAACAGGGAACTCCTGTGGAACATATTAAAAGGTGAAGGTGTCAGTCATGAGGTAATTAATTTTCTACAGGAAATATATCGAGAAAATGAAGTTGAAATAACATGGGAAGGAATTAAGAGTACAACAACTATCCAGATACACAAAGGATTAAAGCAAGGTTGACCTCTATCACCGCTGCTGTTCATGTTTTATATGATAAGTATGGAACGAAGGCTACAAGGAAGCAATCTAGGTTATGATCTGTCATACACATTAGGCGGAAATGTTGTTGAGCAACGACTACCGGGTTTAATGTATGCGGACGATATTGTACTCTTAGCAGAAAGCCAGGAAGATTTGCAAACTTTGGTGAATTGCTGTGTAGACGAAGGAGACAGTCTAGGTTTCACTTTTAGCGCAACTAAGTCAGGTGTGATGGTTTTCAACGGCACAACTGATCAGGAGCTTACAATACAAGGCTCTGAAATACCCCGAGTGGCCGAATACAAATATCTCGGGGTATGGGTAAACAACGGGCATATGTACACGGAAAAGCACGAACAGTCTCTCATAGCAAACGGACGAAGAGATGCCGGGATAATGAAACATAGGGCATTGTGGGGGTACAACAGGTATGAAGTCCTCAGAGGTATTTGGAAAGGAATAATGGTGCCGGGGCTTACTTTCGGGAATGCGGTTCTATGCTTAAGGGCTGCAGTTCAGTCGCGATTAGAAGTAAATCTGAAAACTGTCGGAAGATTAGCACTAGGTGCCCACGGGAAAACCACAAACGAGGCAGTACAGGGGGATATGGGCTGGGCAGCGTTCGAAGCACGGGACGCTCAGAGTAAAGTACTATACGAAGAACGCCTGAGGAAATTGGATGATAACAGGTGGGCAGCTAAGGTATTTAAATGCCTGTACAGAAAGAGCGTTGACACACAGTGGCGGAAACGAACTAGAAAGCTGGCCAGTAAGTTTGCCAGAGACGAGGAAGGAGAAAGAAAGAGCATTAAACGACAGGTTTATAACGTCGAAGGTAAAAATTGGATAGATTCAATGGAAAAGAAGCATAGTGTAGAACTATATCGATGCTGGAAAAGGCAGATCAGGAAGGAAACGTTTTATGTAACTCAAGAGGCAGTGCCCTCCTCTTTGAAGCTAGGTCAGGGTGTCTTAGAACGCGCAGCTACAGAAAAAAAAATTAACGAAGATGACACGTGTGCTGTGTGTGGTAAATCTGAAGAAACAATAGAACACCTCATCCTAAAATGCGATGGTATCCATCCCGATGTCGATGCAGGCACAGTCACTCTTCCTGAGGCCTTAGGGTTTAGAGATAACAATAGTCATGTAAATAAATCTGCGGTGGAAATTAGCGAAAAGCGATTGGAGGATTGGTGGCACAAAAGCAGAGAGGTGACATAAGTTTTAAAGTGTAGGAAGACGTTTTTTTTTTAAAGGAAATGGCGAATTGTATTAACAACTTACAGCAGAGTAAACAAAAATAAAGGAAAAAAACTGAGCATAGTGGCAACAACCACTGCCCCGTTTCAAAGGGGACGCTCCTACCTTCCATCCATCCATCCATCCATCCATCCATCCATCCATCCATCCATCCATCCATCCATCCATCCATCCATCCATCCATCCATCCATCCATCCATCCATCCAGTGTGGCATTGCCCCCCTCTCTTTCAAGAAGCATCGACTCGATGCCGCACGCGAGGGAAAAAAACGTAAGGCGGAAGGTAGCAGCGCAAGTGTCTTCACGGAAGGGAGCTAGCGGGAGTAATATGGCTTCATTCGCGCCACGTGCACTACTTCGGACGTCGGTTGTCGAGACGACCGGA
Organism: Amblyomma americanum; assembly: GCA_030143305.2. Classification (NCBI taxonomy): domain Eukaryota; kingdom Metazoa; phylum Arthropoda; class Arachnida; order Ixodida; family Ixodidae; genus Amblyomma; species Amblyomma americanum. Next base: position 71,343 of record JARKHS020019528.1, read on the forward strand.
CAGTTCCTTGAGGGAGCACCTCGTAGGTCACCGCGCTGATGCGGCTAACACCTGGTATGGACCAAAGTAACGGCGAAGAAGCTTCTCAGAGCGCCCTCGCAAACGGATCGGGCTCCATACCCAGACTTCGTCACCGGGTGTATAAGTCCCCTCCCTGCGGCGGAGGTTGTAGCGCTAGGCGTCGCGTTGTTGTTGGCACCAGATTCGCTGTCGAGCAACTTGGCGAACGGCTTCGGCGTCACGAACAAATTGTTCAGCGTCCACGACAGAAGAGGGAGTAGGATCCGGAAGAAGCATGGGGTCCAGCATGGTGAAGGCTTCGCGACCGTGCACCAAATGGAACGGAGTGAAGCGTGTCGTTTCGTGGAGCGCAGTGTTGTATGCGAACGTGATGTAAGGCAGTATCCGGTCCCAGTTCGCATGGTCATCGTCGACATACATAGCAAGCATATCGGCAGTTGTCTTGTTAAGCCGCCCAGTGAGTCCATTTGTTTGCGGATGGCAAGCTGTAGTCTTGCGATGGCTGGTGCCAGAGTCGAAGTGCCTCGCTCGTAAGTGCCGACGTAAACGCGGTGCCCTTGTCAGTTAATACGACTGTTGGGGCTCCGTGACGAAGCACAATGTTGTGAATGAAAAATTGTGCAACTTCAGCGGTGGTTCCACGGCGAAGGGCATTGGTCTCACAGTAGCGGCTGAGATAGTCAGTGGCAAACAGCAATATATCGGTTACCCATGGAAGACTCCGGAAATGGACCGAGTAAGTCCATGCCGACCTGTTCAAATGGAGGCGCGGGGGATCGATAGGCTGCAGGAGCCCGGCTGGTTTTGTCGGCGGCGTCTTCCGGCGCTGACATCACGACAGGTTCGCACGTAGCTGTGGACAACTGCAGCAAGCCTGGGCCAGTAGTACTTGTGGCGTATGCGTGCTAACATGCGTGAAAACACGAGGTGGCCCGAGGGAAGGTCGTCGTGGCACGCACGTAGAACTTCGTCACGAAGCGTTGTATGCACTACAAGCAGATAGACAGTGTCTGTTGGGCCGTAGTTCTTTTTGTAGAGGAAACCATCGCGCAAGCAAAACGATGGCAGTCCGCGCTTGAAGAGTCGAGGTGGTGATGGAGCGGTTCCCTCGAGGTACTCGATGAGGGGCAGCAGCTCGGAGTTGTCCCTTTGTTGGCGGGCAAGGGTGGGTGTGGTGACAGCTCCGAAAAAAAGCGGAATCGTCGTCAGACTCGTCCGTGGGGCAGGGAATTGGAGCGCGCGAGAGACAGTCAGCATCACTTTGTTTCTGGCCGGACTTGTGCACGATGGTGACATCAAATTCTTGTAACCGAAGGCTCCATCGAGCAAGCCGCCCCAAGGGATCTTTCAGGTTCGCCAGCCAACACAGTGAATGATGGTCGCTCATGACCAAAACGGGCGACCATACAAGTATGGTCAAAATTTCGTAACTGCCCACAGCACAGCCAGACATTCCTTTTCCGTGGTGGAATATTTGACTTCGGAATGGGATAAAGTGCGACTGGCGTAAGCAATCACGCGTTCTAGACCATCCTGTCGCTGAACAAAGACCGCACCGAGACCACCGTTACTTGCATCAGTGTGCAGTTCTGTGTTGGCCTCTTCGTCGAAGTGACCAAGCACTGGCGCACATTAGAGACGGGACTTGAGTTCCGTGAAGGCTCTATCCTGGTCCTCGCCCCAGGAGAAGGGTTTAGCGTCTTTCGTCAGGCGGGTCAGAGTCTCTGCTAGCTTGGAGGAATTGTAAACAAACCGGCGATAGTACGCGCAGAGGCCCAAGAAACTACGCAGGCTCCGTTTGTCTGTTGGCTTGGGGAAAGCAGCTACGGCGACCGTCTTTTTGGGGTCCGGACTAACACCTCGAGCGCTCACAGTGTGACCAAGAAACTCGTGAAACGCAAAGTGACATTTTTCTGGCTTGAGAGAGATACCAGCGGAACGTATGGCCTCTAAAACAGCATGCAAACGTTTCATATGCTCATCGAATGTGTCAGAGAAGATCACAACATCGTCGAGATATACGAAGCACGACTGCCATTTCAGACCAAACAGCACAGTGTCCATGATTCGTTGGAATGTGGCAGGGGCAGAGCACAAGCCAAAAGGGATTACCTTAAACTCGTTCAAGCCGTCGGGAGTAATAAAGGCGGTCTTCTCTCGGCCGCGTTCGTCGACCTCTATTTGCCAATACCCACTGCCGAGGTCAAGGGATGAAACGTAGGTGGCATGGTGCAGGCGGTCTAGGGAGTCATCAATGCGTGGCAGAGGACACACATCCTTTTTCCTGACGTTATTGAGGCGTCTGTAATCCACACAGAACCTGAGGGTGCCATCTTTCTTCGTGACGAGGACAACAGGCGATGCCCAGGGGCTCGTGGACGGTTGTATGACGTCGTCCTGAAGCATTTGAGTAACCTGACAGCGGATGGCGTCACGTTCTTTTGAAGACACGCGATAAGGGCGCTGGTAAAAGTCTATGAGGAGGCCGCGCTGCAACATGAGCCCCCCCCCCCCCTCCCCCGAACAAAATTTCTGGCTACGCCACTGGCGGGCAGTGTTTTTAATAAACCTCAATGTAGAAAGGCCTCTAGCCCCTAGAAGGAGAATTCACTACTTTTTCTTTAAAGTTTTTATATTTTTTGTCCAAATTCCAGTCTAAAACAGAAAATTATCCAATTACTCTACTCCTTGCCAATGAGTGCATTTGTATCCGCAATGCACCCTGGCCAATCCCCTTCCGTGGGTACGTGCAATTAAGCCTGAGGTCATCATCATCATTATCATAGCCGCCGCGAACTGCGCTACTCTCCATTCTCGACAGAGCCGTGATAGCCGCTGTCTGCGGTTTTCCTTCGTTTGCTTTGTCTCCGGCAATTTTGCTGTGGATGTCAGACGGGCTAGATGCGAGGCGTCATAGATCATCGTTTCATTAAGTCACCAGGTTTACCTACTGTTCGTGTATAATCGTTGCGTGTTTTTTGTGCATCAGATGAAGAAAACTTTCTTCCGCGAAACAAGGAGGGCTCGCGAGGCCGTGGCTGTATGCTATTAGACAGTTATTATTGTGGCTTGCAGCGTCAGTTTCGCAAAAAGCGTTGAACTTTGGCTTTGGGGTTCTTGTTTTCTGATGGGCGTGCGACATGGCCATTGCAGTACCAGAGTTTAAAATTACCTATATGTGCGCACGTGTCACCTCGTCCACGTAAGGAGCAAAACTTCCAAGGCGAAGCGTGAATTTAGTGAGAATGATCGCGCCAGGCCAACTCCGAAACCTCGTTGCTGAGGAACCGTTGTGATCGCTTATGTGATTGCGCAAATGGATGCGGGGCTGGCATCCAGACTGTATGCTGCCCGAGATCCTGGCCGTCTTGTGCCGACTCGTCCCACATTTATATCGATACTTAATTTATTTAGGACAACTGGATGAGTTTTTTAAGCGAGATTTATTGCTTCAGGGCACCAATGATGGGCGAAGGTGTGATGAAAGATGTAGTAATGATTAATTTAATGCAGAAAGGCTAGCTGATTTGATGAAGTCCAGTAGATAGCGATGGTACGGTCCCTGCGTGCAGGCAACATATGAAGCAGGGTTGCTTGGTGAAAGACCCACTACCTTCAGGTGCCAGATCATTGTAGGCCTGAGAGTTGGGCAGTCCCAGAGCAAGTGATGAATGTCGACTTCAATTTCCCCGAGTTTACTTACCGGACACCCAGGCCGAGGAAAGAAATCTCGGTACTGAGGCCCCTTCCGAATGATTCCAGGTGAGAGGGCAACCCCGACCCGGATCCTCCTAAGCGCAACCTCCTCTGCACGGGTAAGACCGCGGGGGAGGGTTACCGTACATTGAGGGATGAGAGCACGTGTGCGGCGCCGGAGGGGTTCCTTTCTTGATGAAAGGAGGGTGAAGTTGCCCAAATGAAGGAGCCAAGGCAATGATAAGCCTGAAGACGTGAGGCGGGTCGCTAACTCTCCCTGGCTTTGAAAGGTCAGCAAATCCTGTGGGACCCAGTCAATACCTACTGGGTGCGGGATGCGTGCCTCGAGCCGGTGGATGTCTTGACATATTGTTGGACCGCGGCTAGCACGTCGTAGCAACCGGACTACTTGAAGGGCGTCAGTGCGGATGACAACGCGGGCCGCATGGAGCATAGTTGTGGCGGCCACGGAGCAGAGTGCTTCTTGAACTGCAACGAGCTCAGCACAAAAGGACGAAGGGGGTTCCGTAAGCTGAAACCTAGAGGTTTGATTCAGGGCAAGCCTGGTTGCTGTTGTTACTTCGCATGCTTGGATGCTTGCGTCTACTAGACAACAATGGATCCTTCAGGCAGGCAAGTACCTTGATCTGCAAATTTCTGGCGAAGCAACGATTCCGAATTAGCAGATGTTGGTCGGCGATTATCTGTTGGCTTGTTGTCGCTGAGCTGCAAAGTTCCATGGGGGAAGAATTGGAGTTGGCGGCTGAAAAATGGAGTATGACGTTGCATAAGTCCTCAGTGAATGCGTGGAGTGCCATAGACTGGCCTTAAGGCTGCGCGCATCACAGCGCTACTGAACCAGCTCATCAATGGTATCGAGCTGCGCATTCTCTTGTAAAGCTGTGACCGGTGTGATGCGTTGAAGGCACGTAATGGTCCTCATAGCGTCTCGGTCCACGGTTTCAAGGCAATCCCATTGGGCTCTGGTAAGATGTTGAAACTGGGCTTGAAAAACGATACGTGGTTGCAGAACTGCCCTCACCAATTGCCGTGCAACGAAAGAGCCGGCGCCACCCGTTTTAGGAGCAATTCTTTAATCAAACCCAAATTCTGAATAGCTTGCATTTTTACCTGAGAAAGCCATGCAGCCGCTGATCCTGATTGGTGAATCGTTAAGGCAAGGATTTTTACATTAAACTTTCTTGTAGTGGGGTGCCTGATTGACAAAGGCGGGTTGGACTTGCAGCAAGTTGACGGCGTCCCCAGCGGTTGGCGACCGACGTGTTTGTTGTTTTATGCATGGAAACCTGAAGTCCGATGGATGATGCGTAATTCGAGGTAACATCCAAGGCAGTTTGAAGGCCACCCTCCTGAGTACGCAGATCTTGGTGAGTACTCCACACCGTGATGTCATAATCATACCGCAGAAATTTTATGACACGGACGTCATGTAAGCGCCAAGCCAGCGGGATGAAAGCAGTATTAAATAGCGTCGGCGACAATACTGATCTCTGGGGCACACCGTAGAGAGGAACAAATGATCCGACCGCTTCGCCGCTGAGGCGTATTGAAATTTTTTGCCTTCCAAAAATGATTCCACAAAACTACGCACTCTCAGAGGCAGATAAGCATGTCAATGGAGTTCCGAATATTTGCATGACTGATGTTGTCATATGCCTTTTCAACGTCCATTGGTAAAACGGTACGCGCATTGCGGCTGCGGGTAGATGACAAAATTGTAAATGCCAAGACAGTCAGTGCAAGCGATTGTTTTGACATATAAGTCCTGGCGTACATCTCCGTCAGGCCGGAAGCAAGTGCCAGGGAAATTGCCGGCGCATATGCAGTGAGTCCATCTTCAGCTTGGAGGTAACTTTCAAGGCACAACTACCACCCGTAATATGTGTGTCTTTACTAGTAACTGAGGCCAAATGACTTTCAGAAACGGCTCGATCTTTCCTACTGGTGCCTAATTCAATGCGGCGTAGACCTGGAATTTCTCCCCTGTTTGCTTTGGATTGACGAGGCCCAATTTTGCAGGGACAAGAATGTCAATTTGCACAACGCCCATGATAGATGCGACCGGAACACACACTGGCTACGTGAGCATGAGCACTTGGTAAGATTGTTATCAAATGTTTGGTGAGGAATTACTTTACTGATACTGGAACCTCAGCGTAAGAAGTACACAGATTGCTTTCTAATTGGCGTCGACCCTCAATTCGCCTTACAGTTGCCAGTGGTTGCGTTGAAAAAAATGTGGCTCCAGCCTCGCCCCATTTTTCTTCATCGGCTAGGAAATTCTTGGACGAGTTTTCTCAGCCAGTGGATTGTGCTTGGCGGAACCACATGTCCTGGCTTCTTGCATCGCCCGACTGCATTTCCCCTACATTTCTCTCTCTGGGGATATGTTAAAAACGAGATTTTCTGGGCGGAACCAGCCAACCATGATAATATGAAGCAACGTGCGAGAATATCTCTCGAAAACATTGCCATGCAAATGCTTTTATCGGCAGTGAACGCCATGAACGACCGCATTCTTCTGGTTTGGCTGGTTGCAGACCGAATGAAGCTGCAACATGTTGGTCTTCTAAGTCATGGCACTATACTTCGCCCAAACAGCTTGTGGTGTGTGTGTGTGTGTGTGTGTGTGTGTGTGTGTGTGTGTGTGTGTGTGTGTGTGTGTGTGTGTGTGTGTGTGTGTGTGTGTGTGTGTGTGTGTGTGTGTGTGTGTGTGTGTGTGTGTGTGTGTGTGTGTGTGTGTGTGTGTGTGTGTGTGTGTGTGTGTGTGTGTGTGTGTGTGTGTGTGTGTGTGTGTGTGTGTGTGTGTGTGTGTGTGTGTGTGTGTGCGTGCGCGTGTGCGTGTGTGCGTGTGTGTGTGTGTGTGTGTGTGTGTGTGTGTGTGTGTGTGTGTGTCGCTGTGCTGTCGTGTGTCGTGTGTGTGTGTGTGTGTGTGTCGTCGTGCTGTGTGTGTGTGTGTGTGTGTGTGTGTGTGTGTGTGTGTGTGTGTGTGTGTGTGTGTGTGTGTGTGTGTGTGTGTGCGCGTGCGCGTGTGTGTGTGTGTGCGTGCGTGCGTGCGTGCGTGTGTGTGTGCGTGTGCATGTGTCTTCGTGTGTGCGTGTGTGTGCGTGTGCGTGTGTGCGTGTGCGTGTGTGTGCGCGCGCACGCACGTTGACGCAAGCAGCAGTGCTCACACTCACTTCTGATATCAAGTTTTTCTCCAGGCGTGTAATGGTTTATGGGGGTTTAACGTCCCAAAGCGACTCAGGCTACGAGAGACGCCGTAGTGAAGGGCTCCGGATAATTTCGACCATCTGGGGCTCTTTAACGTGCACTGATATCGCACAGTACACGGGCCTCTAGCATTTTTCCTCCATCGAAATACGACCGCTGCGGCCGGGATCGCACCCGCGTCTTTCGAGCCGGCAGCCTATATCCATAACCGTTGATCCAAAGCGGTGGCTTCATCTCTTGAGAAGTTGTGGCGTTTTGCGCTTGAGAGTTAAATTCATCCACGCCGTGGATAGAATTACGATGATAACCAACTTTCAAGCCGCCTCTCTTTTCCTAGCGTACGTCAAAGTGTTTGGGGCCGCCTCACGGGCATTGTTTGCATCGCGCCGGTGGGAACAGAGTAAATTTTACGCGCAACCTAGTTAGTACTTCAGGGAAGAACAATTGCAAACAAAGAAAACGACGAAGACTAGTAAGAAAAATACAGCCTCACGAAGCACTTACTTATAAGAAGAATATTTATCGATCGACAACTTATGCTTATGTACGTGTTTCAACAATTTTTAGAAGTAATAAGAATGTCCATAAAGCAGTGGCGAATCTCAAGCTGTGCCACATCCAACACCAGCTGCTTCTCCGGCGACTCAGTACAACGGGAGATGTGCACCTACAGGGCCGCCGATGGGCGCGATAACTTCATCGCCCGCATTTGAATCACTTTGGCGAAGTGATTCAAATGCTGGTGTAATCACTTTGACACAGTTAACCAAAAAGTAACCACATGTTTGGAACCACGCGTCAGCATGCTTGTGTGGCCCCGCGGATTTGGCGCGAAGCCCCTGCACCCCCACATCGGCTTCATGCAGCACGCAGAAGAGCAGCTTCCCGGCCGAAGTCTTGCCGCTCTCTACAAAGTCCATCGGCCAGGATGCGAGTTCCCCGCTGGTCCTCCGCCGTCCTTGAGTAGCACGGCGTTCACTGTCAGCACTTGGGCGTACGTGTGCATCTGAATGGGCAGCCCTCGTGTCGGTGACAGGATGGCTGCCGGGGACGTCCGCAGTGGCCGGCACCAATGGTCCCCCGATGCGCTCTCGTTCACCACAGTGTGCGGCAGCGCTGTCTTGAACGGTGCCGAACCCAGCCTGCGGACAAACCAACGCAGTCGCGGAGGCATAGTTCTGGATGGGCGGGCGCTCGACGTGCACGGCTCCCCGTTTGTTTTGCAGAAGAATGAAGCACGGACCCACGTCTTCAGAGCTCGCACAAGGAATGCTGAGCTGTGCGTTGTTCCTTTGCAGCGGAATGGCGTGTACCTTAGCAAAGCTCACGGCCGTGGACTGAAAAGCCACGTCATGTGTGAGCGATGCCACTGCCGCTGCCGTAAAAAATGGGCAGGCGTCTTTTGACAAATGTTCAAACTGTGATTAGACATTATGGGCATTTAGTCAAACGTGATTATTTTATCAAAATTGCGAAAAGCGAGAATTGTAAGGAAATTTCGCCCGCACCATCGCTGTTTTTTTTCCTGCTGTTTGTTAAAGCAACTATTTTAACTCTGCATTGGTTTCATCGCCGTCGTTGTCGCGGTCGGTTTTGGAACGCACACATACGTTGGGCATCTTCTTTCACTTCTTCCTGAGCAGGCGCAACTTGCGTGTCGTGCGAGTGAGTGTTGTTTTCCTGGCGTCTAGTGTCGCATACCTGCACTGTGGGATTGTCCAACAGTCGAAAGGCGGGCAATGACTAATCAGCCGGAGAAGATTTTATAAAGAAAAGCAAAAGGTGGACGAAAACATGTGCTGCAAAGCGTAGTGAAATGGGTGCGTTAGAAGCGGGGAGCGGGCCGAATTCAATAGGGACAGAAACAGCAATCTATTAGGTGCTAGAATGGGAGGCGGTATTAATTTATAACGGCATTTCACACGCTGGAACAAACACTCCTATGACTGTGCCCAAGCCTGGTGGCGCCATATAATCGCATGATTTCACTGTTGAAACCGAAGCCAAACTTGTGCAACGGATCTGCATTGCGTGTACGCGCGCCCGTTGTTCACTTTCGCCGCAGGCGGATAAGCTGGATTCAGGAAGTTGCTCTAAGCACGATCCACTTCACGCACATTGTCTTCGCTGTCATTGGGACAAAGGTTTATGAAGAGCAGAAGATACCCATCCGCCTCCTGTCTCCTTCTGAACAAAAAGACAACCGCACCTTACCGGTACTTTGACTTGATGCCTATTCTTTTGTCGAGTATCATTATGCATTCTTCCGAAGAGTTTTGAAGGAAGCATATGGAGATCGTATTTCACATCTTGCATCCATGACAGCCGTCTCTTTCCCACGTTAAATCATTTTCAGATGAAAGAAGCACATAATGTCCCCTCTCTTGTAACTGAATGAGTTGAAACAGGTTGTCGGCATCGTTATGCGGAGCTTAATGTCACGTTGCAAGTAATATTAAGCTAGAATTAAAAAAAAGTTTCTTTTCTGTTCTGTTCAAATTTCTCTTCAATCCGCTTTAGTACTGCAGCAACAATAGAGAAAAAAACATGTGTTCAAGGACACGCTTGCCTTTCGTTTGGCTTCTTCTTTCCATGGCGTGCAAGTCGTCTGGTACCCTGGAAAGAGTGTTCTGAGCCGAGTTCAGCAGCCACTAGCTTCCCCATATCTAGAATTATATATATTATATATATAATATATATATATATATATATAATATATATATATATATATATATATATATATATATATAATATATATATATATATATATTATATATATATATATATATCGGGTGTCCCAGAAAAATGTTACCTACTTTTTAAAGAAGATGAAGCATCCTAGGTGGCCGAAACCAACTTAGTGCTGTGGAAGGGCGCGAGACCTAGTCTGCAACATTTTTTTTTTCGTTCAGCAAAATCAGTTTGTTAGCTGCTATTAGCTAACTTTTGAAACGTTGGCTTGGGGAAATAAGTGTGCATTCGATTGCTTAGATGCTGTTAAAAAACAGCAGACTGAAAGGTTTAGAACAAGGTAACATCTTCGCCCGTTTTTGGACCGTCCTGAAAACAAGCCCCGTGAAATCAAAAACTTCCACGTGATAGCGGTGTTATAGAAGCGCCCCAAGACGCGATCTATGTGAACAAAATACGCTCACATCCGGACGGCTGTCTCCGATTGCAGTGGCCGTAAACTATGCGCTATCAACTACTAACCCGTTGTTGGACTTCCTTTTAAGGCCGGTACTGCATTCAAACAGATTTAGAATCCAGCAACAAACGCGATTGGGGATTACAGTCAAAATTTTATTGAGTGCCGCAATAACTACTGAGATTATTTACAAAATTTTCTCTTTATAAGTAGCACCAGTTCTGAGTAAGAGGAAAATTTGACGTACGTAAGAGCTTTTGCTCTTCAAGGGCAGTTTGTTAAGAAAGAAATCACCTAAGGCGAGTCATGACCACTGCACTTCAAATTGATCTGAAAAACTTTTTGAACGCCTATACATCATACGGCACTGTGTTTGAGCTTATGCAAGCTTTTTTCACTATGTGATATTTTTATGCTTTGCGACACCTATGTCTAGAGCAAACGCTTAAAAATGACGAGAAAACAACAAGAATAAAAAAGCAAAGCTCGACGTGCTTGACCACTCATGAAGTGTTAGTATTTACAGGGGCACCCTCCGACAAATCATGCGGGCCAGCTAAAAGTGGCCTTGCGAACGAAGGACAACCATACTCAGCTCAGTAGAGACGCAAAATAAAACTGGAGCGATCGCGAAAAAAGGTCACTAGGATTGGCGAAAACTTTTACCGCCCGGCAGAGTTTGCTCGGGGCCCTCGACCATAGGAGAGCCAGGCGTCCTTACTGGGTGGCCAGGCAGAGTCTAGCTCTTTGTGGCGCCCGTGGGGGCATCTAGGGAGACGGTCGCGGGCTCGCCCCGCGCTCAGAGCAGCGACAACCAACCCGCCGGCTTCCGAAGAAGGCGAAGCGAGGAGTTAACTGGCGCTGAGGGACTAACCGGAGTGACGCAAGTGTGCAAATGTTTGCGCGAGCATGGAAGCGGTTTGCGGTGAAGTGCGTGATCTCTGGGGGGGGGGTCGCTTTCTTGCAGCCAAGCGAGGATTCCAGGCAAGTGGACGCCTCTGTCTGTCTGCCGGCCGGCCGCCACCTTTTCCTCGTAGCCAGGGGCCACAAGTTGCTAACATCCAACTCGAAACATAGTGACTGGCTAGTTGGTTCTGCATACTGGAAAAATTGCAGCGCAGCAGTAACAAATACGAGACGAGAAGGACGCAAACACAAGCGCTGACTAACAACTGCGTTTTATTGCTCTGAGCCAGCCTATATAAGAACTAGGTACAAAACAACAAAACAGAAACCAACACATCACCTCACGCATTCGTGGCACGATTATCGGAATTGTCTCCCGTTCCTCCAATCTTTCGTCCTATCATTGGCGTTCAGAAATGACATTTCTTTTTCACTAAGGCACACAGAGGGGTTGCTGACACACTTATCTGCGCATTTTGATATCGCCAGAGCTTCTGCTATCAACCTCGTGGTGGTGTCCCGACACTTACGAAGAATAACTGTGCTTTCAAGGGCAGGGGTGCAGCCTTTGCACTGGCTACAGTGTAAGGCGAGTTCCCCTGAGTTTGGGTCCCTTAGGTTCCTTTTGTGCTCTTGTAGCCTTGTGTTCAGACATCTCCCTGTTTGGCCTATATAGATGTTGCCGCACGACAGGGGAATTGAATATACGACATCTTTTTCGCAATCGACGAGACGCAGACGGTGCCTCGTCATGCAGTCGGGCTCACGTTCGGTGTCGGTGTCAGTTGTGCAGAGGAGTAAATTCTGACACCGAACGTGAGCCCGACTGCATGACGAGGCACCGTCCGCGTCTCGTCGATTGCGAAAAAGATGTCGTATATTCAATTCCCCTGTCGTGCGGCAGCATCTATATAGGCCAAACAGGGAGATGTCTGAACACAAGGCTACAAGAGCACAAAAGGAACCTAAGGGACCCAAACTCAGGGGAACTCGCCTTACACTGTAGCCAGTGCAAAGGCTGCACCCCTGCCCTTGAAAGCACAGTTATTCTTCGTAAGTGTCGGGACACCACCACGAGGTTGATAGCAGAAGCTCTGGCGATATCAAAATGCGCAGATAAGTGTGTCAGCAACCCCTCTGTGTGCCTTAGTGAAAAAGAAATGTCATTTCTGAACGCCAATGATAGGACGAAAGATTGGAGGAACGGGAGACAATTCCGATAATCGTGCCACGAATGCGTGAGGTGATGTGTTGGTTTCTGTTTTGTTGTTTTGTACCTAATTCTTATATAGGCTGGCTCAGAGCAATAAAACACAGTTGTTAGTCAGCGCTTGTGTTTGCGTCCTTCTCGTCTCGTATTTGTTACTGCTGCGCTGCAATTTTTCCAGTATCCAACTCGAGCCTGAAAATACGGAGAAAGAAAAACGAAAGAAAGGAGGAAAGTTTCGCCTTCTCCGTGAAGCTCGGCAATGTTTGCAAGCGGATACCAGACAAAAGGGTGACTGTCGCAAATACACTCGGCAGTTAAAACTCAATGAACTTTTTCATTACGCAGTACCAGGACATGTTGATGTTGAAGAGTTAGACGCAGTCATTTATTCATGTCTGAATCATTCTCTCCAAATCCCCGTGACGAGCATGTCCATGGGGATTGCATTCCATGATGCTGCCATACGGAACACGCCCGAAGCCAAAAGTACGAAATCTCTCGCAGCCCGTCCGAGCCCCACGTGTTTCGGGGAATGTGGAGTAAGTTCTTGGTCCGGGGAATAATTGCGAACAAAATTTCCCTGAATGCGACCGCACCGCTAACAACGAAATGCACTGAGTTTTCTCAAATCCTCTTAGTCGAAGAAAACGGTCCTGACACAGGCCAAATCGGTCAACTAGAAGTGAGAAAGATGTTATTTCAATACTTCTATTTCTGCTTGTTTAATACGGTTATTCCTGCACGCTATTTTATGATTTCAGGCGACGGCTAGGCAAGTGGCTACCAGCCGCAGATCTTAGTGATACTTCATGGCATTCTATGTAGCCCTCTCACAAAAATTTATTGGGGAAGGTTTTAGCCTGTACTGGACGCATAATTATGTGCTTGTAATGACGGTTCTACCGATTATTGTTTCTTTTTATTGATTAGTTCATCCCCATAGCTGGGTGTAACTTGAGATGGTCAAATGTTGCAGAAGTGCCAGCCAAGGCCCAATAAAAGGCGATAATGTAGACGGGAAGCGAAAAACTAAGGAGTACTTCAGAAACTCGTAACCGGAAGTGAAAGCCGTACAACGTAGAGGACAATTGAAATACGTTTATGGTTTAGGGGGGTTTAACGTCCCAGAGCGACTCAGGCTATGAGAGACGCCGTATTGAAGGGCTCCGGAAATTTCGACCACTTGGGGTCCTTTAACGTGCACTGACATCGCACAGTGCACGGTACTCTAGAATATCGCCTCCATCGAAGTTCTACCGCCGCGGCCGGGATCTAACCCGCGTCTTTCGGGCCAGCGTGCAGCCGAGCGCCATAACCACGCAGCCAACGCGACGGCACGGACAGTTTAAATAGAAAAATGTGTGTGCTCGCTCGTGCCCTCTACAGCTCTTGCTGTAGACGCCAGAAAAGTTCATGACGCATTAGATACAGCTGCGGTGCACCATACTCTTTCCACTGACGACACTAATATCTAGAGCTGAAGCTGAAAGTCAGATGATATTTTTTTTTGGACGGTGACAGCATGAGAGGCAATTTTCAAGGGCAGACAGCGCGAAAGACATGGACGAAGGCAGAGACAGCGCTTTTCCTGTGTTTTGCTCCGGAAGCAGAGAAAACTCGGGACAAGCGCTGTCTCCGCTTCCATCTACGTCTTTAGAGCTGTTTGCCCTTGAAAAAACATATCACCAACTCGCCCGTTTGGCCGCCAGGGGCAAGTGGAAGTACGTCACGAAGTTTTCTTTGCGGCCTAACCCGGCAAGAAGACCAATAGGTGGTGCAGGGATGCGTTGCTAGATAGATAAGGAATTATTGTACATGTCCCGGAAGACAAACAGGAAAAACAAGATGAGCGCTTGTCTCGTCTATATATACTTCTCAAAACTGCGTCGTGGCGCGCTGAAAAGGCAGAACGATAGTGTGTTGATAGCCTGTGCGGTAATCTATCCAGTGTCTAGCCATGGCCTTTAGTAGCGCAAGGAAACACAGAAGGAAGAGCTCTGGATTATTTTTTTTTCAGTTTCAGCTCACATTTCTTTTTTACTATAAATGAGCGGGGGCTGAAAGGTAAGGATACAACTTAAACAAGGTCTCTGGTACCTAGCAAATGGGGTAATACTGCGGAATTGAAGGCAACAGCAGCGCCTGTATATGAATAAGTACATGAAAAACGACCGTTACATTTGTTATATGCCCTAGATGGGTCAAAATACTCTGCGATCGACATACTTAACAAAGTAAGCAAAGTACAGCTAGAGGGGGTGTACCGTAGTGCGTTCGGGGAGTAGGGACGTACCATTTTTCTCTATGTCGTGCTTTTCGAAATAAAAGGTTTTCCTGTAATTTCTCAAGTCGAATTTTGATATTCGTGTTGGTTTTCAAAAAGGTTCAATAGTGCAAGATCAACCTCTAATCATCAAAAACAAAACAGTAGGAGAATATCGTATTTAAAAAATTGTCACTAGGTGGATGACAATAGTTACATCTGTTATACAGCGCACTGCCCTCTTTTGTAGTAGATGCAGTTTGGAGAAGTTTGCGACACCTCTGGTTAAAAAATTACATAACAATATTGAAGAAGCAAAGGTATTAATGCATTAAAAATTAAAATTTTAGGTCTTACTGGTGATATCTGCCTAATTTTATAAATACTAACAGCGGGTGATACTGTAGATTCAATCTACTCTAGACGATCATTCCGAGTTAAATTATTTGAAAGCACAACACCAAGCATCTTTACGCAGTCGCCTATAGTTTAATGTGTTTCTTACTCAGATGCATGCTGATACTCCTCGACAGCTGATTTCGCCTCAGGATATGCAAGATTTCCTTTGATTTGTTGGAATTCCTTCTTAAACAACTGGCTTTTACCCAAAGAGTCATACGGATGAGTGCTAAATTCGCCTTTCATTCAATCACGGATTCATTATTGCCCGTTACGAAAAGTATTGTGTCATCAGCATACGAACTGCGCACCTTGGGCACAATGTCTTTGGCATAAACGAGCAATAAGAGTGGTCCAAGAAGATTGCATTGCGGCATACCTTTGGCGACAGGTTGTTTTGAGGATCTAGTGCGACCTACGTATACGCATACGGCATTCTATAGCCTAGAAATGGTTTATTGATTTATATATTTATTTATTTCAAATGTACTGCAGGCCCTAGCAAAAGGGGCATAAACATGCTCACAGAAAGCCATCAATCATAGCGCAAAAGCGGTGTAAAGTAACAAGATAATCAAAGAAACGCAGCTCTTGAACTACAAAATGCAAAGGTAGCTGTAAGGAGACGGAACGTTTTTGGAAAACTTATATACGTATATATTCCCATCACCGTTTTCCTCTCGCTATGGAGCACAACGTTTTGCTCCCAAACTTGTACCTAAGTATTAAAACAATAAAAGGAAAAGCTCGCCTATTTGACGCTGTGACGTCCCGCCCGGTGCCGCCATGTGCAATCCTAGGAGCGGTGATTCCTGCGTCCTCACCGCAAGGCTGTCAACCGTACCTGTGGCCACTGATCGCTGGTGTGCAGAGTGGGCAGTTGCGCTGCATGCATGCTCCTGCGTTCGGCCACACGTTGAGCACAGAAGGGGCACGCCTAAAAGCGCCACGTGCGGCCGAGGCTACTCCTATAGTGTCTATACGCTCGCTTTTCGCTCCTTGGTCAGTGGGCATTAGGCGTAGCATTAGTACCGTTATGACGACCGGCTCCGTCCACTGCGCGGGTGATCATAATAGTCAGTCAGTTGCGTCGAACCTTGTTTTATGTTCGTTGGCCTTATTGAGGAATATTAGGTGGGTTCAAAGATTTCTCGCACCTATAAAATGTCCATCATGCGGATTTAAGAGCCCATGGCGACTGCTTAATTTTTTTTTTGTGCCTCGCTGTCACCGTGTGTCCTGATCCGTACTCGCGAGTGCAGGTCACACGGAAACACTGGCATCGCGGTGTGTTGGTTGCTGTTGCATAGACAAGGCGCCAGTCGTCGATGGACGCAAACTGCGGCGGCTGCGAGGTGAGCACATTCGCCACTCACTACAAATGCAGTGCTTCTAATCTGCGCTCACTGGGTTGTGGTGTTCAGGAACTCGTTTCTTACCAATCACACATCATGACTGTCCTTTGTGTGAGGCACAGGCTCTTTTGACACCACTCGTGAGCCGGCTGAGAGCACAGTCGCCCTGACTACGCCCTACGGGAACCAACGTTGTCACCAGCGAAGTAAGAAATGACCGTGGAAATTACATACTTCAAAATTTGGTCTGTATATAGTGACCGTCAGTCTCCCAGGTGTCTGTTCTCTGCTGCAGGACTCGAGTACGAAGGAACAATTAGATCGTTCTTTCTCCTGTTGTACGTTTGCATCGTAATTATCGTGTTAGGAACGACCCCGGCAGTATACCAGAGAAGAGCACTGGCACAGTGCGACTTTCTTTATCAGGCCAAAAAAGGGCGCGAAGTGTACATAAGGGGACCAAGAGACCTAGACGCAAATTCCATCAAATGTGAGGACTTGTAAGCAAGAGGTGGTGAGATGAATTGCGGGCTTAACGTGGGCGCCCATGACATCAATATCTGCACTCAGTAGTACATCGCATCCGTTACAACTCCATGTCGCCGTTCTTTTATCTGTGCCATATACGAAGGAACGTCACGGCATCGAATGACATCGCACAGGGAGTAGGCGAGTATACCGGCGTTTCCCTCAGGTGCATGACTGTTTCTAGATGGCGCGTTGGCCGCATACCTGGTCAGCTGCTCCCGTCCCCAGTCGGTGCGTGCTGCACGCAAGGTTCCACCCAGCTTTGCTTGTCGACGACGCTGGTGCGCCCGTAGCGCAGGGTTCTCGTTGCAGCCTACTACCGTCTGCTACGGCCGCAGTTTGGGAACACATTATTTCTGGGGACGAGTGATTGCAGTGGCGTGTTTAGTTTATAGACGCTCTAAAGTGCGAGAGCATTGGTGCCACCATATTTGGTCACGTGGACATTCCGCCATCTCCGGCCTTCAGGCCTTCACATTTCGGCGGCTGCCGGCGGGCTGGTGTCCAGCTGCCAGACGCTTTTCCGGATCTCACTGTGAATAACGAGCTGTCGGACGGCACGAAAACTTCCTGCGCTGGGAAATGTTCTTATCTACTGCCTCATTTACTTGTCGCCTTCCGACTAGCCGCCTCGGCTCAAAATTTATCAACAAACTGTGTTTAGCCGTCTGCGCGTTTTATTTTTTCAATCAATTCACCACCCAACACTCTTTGTGGACTCCGTAATTCATTGTCATTGCCTGAAAGCTTGCTTTCTAGGGCTCGATATTTTTGCCGAACGGAGGGATGTGTGTTCAGAGCTATTAAGAAAGTTCACCGCTCAGCATTGTGCACCAGATTTACAACCGAACGTGCGCGCGCGTGTGATCGCCAAACGATTGCGCTTCTGGAAAACTATTAGCC
This sequence comes from Amblyomma americanum, assembly GCA_030143305.2. NCBI lineage: Eukaryota > Metazoa > Arthropoda > Arachnida > Ixodida > Ixodidae > Amblyomma > Amblyomma americanum. The sequence continues at coordinate 89,006 of JARKHS020019528.1, forward strand.
CCTCTACTTCTAGCATAATTCACCTGGCAGATCATTCTGGAGTTCCCGTTTCCGAATCAGATGTTCCCAATATCTTAAATGAGACATTTTGCTCTGTATTTACTCACGAACCGCTTAATAACCTCCCTGAAGCCCCCTGTTTTATCCATGCACCAATGGATACCATTATCTTTGAGCCGCGCGGCATTGCCAAGATCATTGACGCTTTAAAAAATTCTTCATCTGCCGGTGTTGACGGCATCAACGCTAAAATTTTAAAAAACACTAAGGAACATTGTAGTGTCATGTTATCTCTCCTCTTTTAGCAGTCATTTTCTTCGTGCTCATTACCTCGTGACTGGCGGATTGGGAAGGTCATTCCAGTCTTCAAGAAAGGTAACCGATCCTCACCACGTAACTATAGGCCAATCTCATTAACCAGTGTTTGTTGTAAAATTATGGAACATATAATATATTCACACACTGCCCAGTTTTTGTCATCGCACAACTTTTTTCATCCTAATCAGCATGGTTTCCGTAAAGGTCGTTCCTGCGAAACGCAACTTACTCTCTTTCTTCATGATATACATGCATGCCTCGATCGTAACATTCTTACTGATGCCATATTCCTAGATTTTGAAAAGGCATTCGACAAAGTCCCTCACGCGCGCCTAATTCTTAAGCTATCACGACTAAACCTGCATTCCTTAGTTCTGGGCTGGATTCGGGCTTTCCTAACTGATCGCTATCAATTCGTTCATGCTAACTCTCACTCATCATCTCTCTCCCCTGTCTTGTCTGGCGTTCCCCAGGGTACTGTTTTAGGCCCTCTTCTATTTCTTATATACATAAATGATTTACCCCTTAACATAATGTCTAACGTCCGCCTATTTGCAGATGATTGTGTTATTTACCGCCCAATAAATAATCCATCTGACATCACCACCCTTCAAGAAGATCTTGTACGCGTCGAAGAATGGTGCAGTACATGGCTGATGTCGCTTAATAGTACTAAAACGTCCCTTCTTTCTTTTCATCGCCGGCGAAACCACCAAGGTACCACTTATACTATTAACAATATTCCTGTTGCGTCAGTTGACTCGTACAAGTACCTTGGTATCCATTTAAGTAAAGATTTAACCTGGTCTCTACACATTCACAACGTCACTAATTCAGCTAATCAAATTCTAGGGTATTTACGTCGTAACCTTTCCTCAGCCCCCTGTTCCATAAAACTTCTTTCTTACTTAACATTTGTACGTTCTAAACTAGAGTTCGCATCTGCCGCGTATGATCCCCACTATGCTAACCTTATCACCACGCTCGAAGCGGTCCAGAACCGCGCTGTCAGATTCATTTGCTCGGACTACTCTTATCACGCTAGCGTATCAGCGCTAAAATCACAGCTCCATCTTCCTACTCTGGCCTGTCGACCGTAAAATCGCCCGTCTTTCTTTATATCATAAATTTTATCACACTTTCCACCACGAACCTCCCCCTGTCGCACGCGCCCATCGGATTTCTCGTCACAGTCATCCTAATGCCGTCTACCCTGAACAAGCCCGCACCGAAACATATCATCAATCTTTTTTCCTTAGAACAGCCAAAGACTGGAATGACCTTCCATCCGAAGTGGCAACCATCATCAATCCCGTTCGCTTCAAATCCGCCATCGAAGACCATCTGTATTCATCCATTTAAAACCCTTTTGTTTGCCCACCCCTCATGTAATGTCCTTTTTGGACCCTTGAGGAAATAAATAAATAAATAATAAAAATAAATAAGATGTCTCTTTATCTCTCTCTGAAAAGGCAGCGTGAATTACGTCAAATAATTTATTCTCATCTTTATAAATCCCTTTTTTTATGGCCTATAATTATCTTATGTCGCGATTAATTGTCTGTACATCAGTTTGTTGCCTGTTTTCATATGTACTATGTGTCATACCCCGACTGTAATGACATTTGTGGCGCTGTGGTTATTCGAGGAAATCAAATGAATAAATCCTTAGAGAGCGTTCCGGCTTCGAAAGGAAGGCTGTAGACGGTGTTCAAAAGCCGTTTAATTCAGGAGCTCAGCGATGTTAGACATGAACGGCTTCGGAGTTCATCACCAGCAGTTGTAGCCAGCCGGAATGAGCTGAAATATAGAAAGTCCAATAATGATAAATTTCACCACTGTCCCGTGAATTAGCCTACTTCTGTAGACCGTTGCATCGGGTAAGGGAGTTCTCGAAATGCCTCCTCTGAGGACTGTCGCAAGCCAGTTCCGCCAAGTGCGCACGACATTGCATTGAGCAATATATGCTGACGCCCAGGAAGCGCTTATAGCAAAGGTCTAAAAAAGCATCGATTATTCGATGTATTGGATCAGTGTTTGTCGAAAGTGAGCAAGGTTACAGTCATGCGCACATCGCTCGTTTAAAAATACGGCCAACCTGGCTTTTCTTTTTTTCATTTTACATGTGAACAATTGCCGCGTACGTGTGTCCCGATACGTCATTTGTTTTTAGCCTGTTCATCTTCCTTTTGGTCAGTGTGTGTTTTCAGCCACATTGCCGCCCCTTGTTCGCAGGATGAATTATGAACGTGTCTGCACTAACAGCCAGAACAAGATCCTTTATAATAGACTGCGAAAATAACGCGGCGACTTGACAACGGCGCAATATATTACTGCGGTGGAATCATCAGCTCGTTCGAGAATTCCCACAGCTGCTGCTGTCGCTGAAATAAACTGGCGCGTGTGGTTTGTGATATCCGCATTTTGTTTTTTCGTAGAGCAACACAGTAACGTTCTCTTTCCCAGAAAGCACCGTGAACTCGCAAGGCAGGTCTTCGAAAAACGGCGGCTTGTGCCGCGAACTGCCCCGTATGTAATACGCGCTCTCTACAAATTAATCCAACTTGTGGGAAGCCTGCTAGATTCCCGCCGTGGCGTCTGCGCGGCATCCCGCGTCGCTCTCTTTCCCTTTCTCCCGCCTCGGGCGGCGGAGAGACGGCTGGTGGCTAATCGCTGTCATTCGGCCGCAGCTCCGCCCCCGGCTTCCCAAGGGCCTTTGCCATTGGTGACTTTTGGCGGGAATTCGGGACCCGTTTGGGGTGGTCGCGCGACCTTCCGAGCGGGGCCCAGAGGGAGAAGGGACCCCTCCGAGACAGCGTAAGGTGCGTACGTTACTGTTCGTCCGAGCCGGCCTCTGCCGTTCGGACCAGTTCATACTCGAGCTCGCCAGCGTGGGTCCTCGATCCGCCGCGGCTCGAGCCTGTCCAGGGGTCCAACGACCTCTGACAGGCGCACCTTGCGTTGACTGCCCACTCTCTCTCGCAAACGGCCCAACGGCCGACACGAGAGAGATCACAGCACTGCCGCGGGGACAATCTCCTGCAGCGGCGTGCTAGCGGCGCGCATTTCCCTTGTTGCCCCGAGCGCGCACCGGAGCCTTGCTCTGAGCGCGCCCCGGGACGGGGTGACTGTTGAGTGTGTGTATGTACCGCTGGAGGACGGCGTCAATAAACGTCTCCTTTGTGAACTTGGAGGCCTGTTTCTTGCGGCGAGCCGCTCTCCTCTCTGCAGAGGTTGAACGCCGCCGCAGCGGTGCCCCAGGGTGCGTGTGGTGACGGCTGATCGGGGCCCTTGGCTCGCGCGAAGCTCGAACCCGCGGTGGGTAGTGGCCTGTGTCTACTGAGAAACCCACAAACTACACACATGACATCCATAGCACAGCCGGGGTGTTTGAGTGTCACGTGATATTCGTTCACAAGCTGCACAGCAGCAGCTCGCGCTATCCACCGATGCTGTTAAAGGTGCTGTGAAACACGGATTGAAGGAATGGCGGCTATACTTGAGATGAATTGTTTGTGTCACACAGATTCTGACTCAAAATACTTATAGGAATCTGTGCATAGGAGCGAGAGTTATTCAATGAACAAATTTCATAACACAAGCAAACAAAACGCTGCCCTCAGCTCGATTTTCGCGGTGCTTCTCATTCCCATTTCACTTTCCCAATGGCCCCAATGGGTGCGACCAATCGAAACAGCCTATGTGAGCACGTCGCGGAAGTTTGCACACCATGGTTGCTTGTTCGCTGTAACTCGTTCTTGCCATGGCTGGCAGCGTCGTTTCCGTGGTTACAACAACCACATAGATGCCCAGCTGGCCCAGCAATGCTTCATCGTCCCGTTCACGACGCAGAAGGGAACATTGACCGAAGAGGATAGAAACTTGAGCAAGTTGGTATGGGGTCATGGTGAATCTGCCAGCGCGAAAGACAGGGACGTGAAAAGAGACAAAACAAGCGTTGACTCGAAACTAACGTTTAGTGAAGTGAACAGGGAATGTATAGGCAAGCCAGGCAACACCACAAACCATACAACTGCCTGTAAGCATACATCATCGCATGAGTAAAAAGTCGCCCCGAACACTTCCCTGATCTAGATAGTCCAACTCGCTGCGTGTGAACGCGATGGGCATATATTATATAGGTTGGGGCAACATAAAAAGATTGAAAAATAATAAGCCAATGCCTGCACCACTGAAGTATAACAGGCTTAATCCAATTTGAAGATAAATGAAAAGGCCCGAGGGCAATGGTATAATGTTACCACCCGAAGGTGGGGAAAATGGAAAAAAAAATGAGGGAGGGGTAAAAATCTTCATATTGATACGTGCAACTGTGGAAGAAGAAAAAACGCCTGCATCCGTGGAGAAAGATGTTTCTCTCCCTCTCGCGCGCTCGGACCACTTAGGGACCGCCACAGTTTTACGTCTCGTCTCCGGAGGTTCTCCTTCGAATTGTTCGTAACATTTGGTGGAGGTGCGGGGTAAAGAAATCCGGCTGGTTTCAACGGAGGAGACTTACGACGTTGGCAGTCGCGGCATGTTTTTACGTAGGGCCGCACTGATGGGAGTAACCTGGGCCAATAATACTTCTGCTTAATGCGCGCGAGTGTACGACTTACTCCGAGATGGCCGGCGGAGGGTGCATCATGACAGGCACTCAAGATCCCTGGCCGCAGCTGTGATGGTACGACAAGCAGGAACGCTTCTCTGTTGCTGGACAAGTTGCGCTTGTAGAGAACACCAGATTGTAAAGTGAAGGTGTGGAGCCCGCGACGAAAAACATGCGGGATGCGAGCGTCGACGCCTTCAAGGTAATCAATGAGCGGCGCGAACTCCGAGTCCGCCCGCTGAAGCTGTGCCATTTGGGTGGTACTAATAGCGCCCAGGAAAGGAAAATCATCGGCGGGTTCCTCGGGACCGATTGTGATAGGCGCACGCGACAAACAATCCGCATCCTGATGCTTACGGCTCGACTTGTAGACGACTGTTAAGTCGTATTCTCGCAAGCGTAAGCTCCTTCTAGCCAAGCGTCCTGAGGGGTCTTTGAGGCTCGCCAGCCAGCATAAGGAGTGGTGGTCGCTTACAACACGGAAGGGTCGCCCGTAGAGGTACGGCCGGAACTTGCTGATGGCCCATATCACTGCAAGGCACTCTTTCTCCGTCGTAGAATAATTGCGACCCACAGCCGGGGGAGCGGGCCCAGGGAGACTCCCCTGATCTCCCTTGGGACGTAGCGGAGAGGATGGGTAAAATGGATAGGTTTAATGGTTGTCGGGAAAGGGGTTATGGGCATAGGGATGGGAATGGGGACAGCGAGTTTTTTTCTCTGATCCTTCGAATGTCTTGACTCCATTGCTGGCCTGCCTGGCCAGGACAGGGAGGGCGTCAAGATTGCCCAATGGAGCGGCCCCGCTCACGGGATGCCCGACCACCCACCAAACGCAACGGGCTCCGACCGTCGGAGACAGGAGAACCTAACCTGGGGTCAGCTACCACTGGCCCCTCCACGGCTTTCAGGGTTTGTTTCCAACCTGCCAGCTACTAACCGTCGAATGCTTTTGGCGGTTTTTCAGACACCAGAAGTATGTGCGGTGTGATCCGGCCAAAAGAGGCTTAGGTCGTCAGCCTATCGGCCCTCCGGCCCTCGGCACCATGACCTAACACCCCCGGGGGGACCCACCTGTCCTTCCAACCAACCAACCAACCATGCATGCACTTATTTTCTCCCTTATCTTGCTCCGGGCCTACTGACGAGGGAGTGTTCAAGGCTGGGCTGACTGGCCACAAACCAAGAACGTGGCTTAGGGTGAGATGACCCGGGCATACTCCGCCGGTACTCCACAACATCGAGCTCCCGCAATGACCTCGGCGTCCCGCAATGACCCCAATGGCCCGCGGTCAGCCGTGAGGCTGCCTCCCCGAGGACATCGCTTCCGAGGAGCCTGGCTGCTGAGAACCCCCGCGCCGACCTGGTTTCCCCGTAACCAGAAACCGGCGCGTCCGTCGCCAGACGTGCACACCCCCGGGTGTGTGTGTGTGTGGGGGGGGGGGGGGGAGTTGCATGCATTTGAAAATCTTTTGACTTTTCCCATGCCTTCCATGCCGGATTTCGTGGGTCCAGCCTCCGCTCAGGCACCGGACCACACGAGCGCGACTGGCCCTCAGTCGCCTTGGAGTCGCCACCACTGCCATGGGGTTCGCATCCCCAGAGGATGGGTCCCGGCCATACCCATCCACACCGCTGGCGTTGCACCGGTACAAAGCCTAGTAGCCGAAACTACACCGGCCCGTATCCGGTGGCGGGGGGGGTCACGAGCAGGCCGCATAGTCGGATTTCTCCCCCACAAGGAGACACAATCAAAATGACTTAAAAGCTTGTAGTTAAGCTTCTAGCTGAGAGCAACCTAGCGTTTAGGGGCAGTGAGGAGATTTTTGGTTCACCGAGAAATGGCAATATATGGGAATACTTGAGGCTGTTGCCAAGTTTGATCCCTTTCTATAGGAACACATCAAACGCTACGGGAACCAAGGAAAAGGTCACCCATCGTATCTGTCAAAAACCATTTGTGATGAATTTATCGAGCATATGGCAAGGACTGTCAAGGAACGTCTCGTTGACGAAGTGAAACGCGCAAAACACTTCTCTTTAATTGTTGATTCGACCCCAGACCTTATTCACGTTGATGAGCTCTCGGAATTGTTTTACGATACTATTTAAATGAGAAAGTGTACGAACGCTTTCTTGGATTTGTTCCAATCGAATCGCATACCGGCTTGTATCTTTTCGATACCGTGATGTCCCTCTTGACGACCAATTGCATTTCAATTGATGATTGTATTGTTCAAGCTTATGATAATGCGAGTAATATGTCAGGAAAATACAAAAGGACTGCAAGCTCAAATCAAACACCTGAACGAATTGGCAGTCCACGTCCCGTGTGCTGGTCATTCACTTAACTTAGCTGGCGCGTTAGCGTTGACAGTTTCCTTGAGGCAGTCAAATGTTTCGCTGTAATTCAGAGACTATACCCATCGAAACGCCGCCAACGCTTCCGAGCGCTGTTTCAGAAGACGCTCAAGATTGCCGGGTCCCGGACGCTGATTGCAGGGGGAGATATCAACGCGGCAGGCACGGCATGGGGTTACGGCTACAGCACGACCAAAAGAAGACAACTCGGGCAAAATGCGCAGGAACTTGACTTCACGTTACTTACGGATCCGGCGCACCCGAATCGGTAACTCCACTACGACACGACCCCGGACCTGACGTTCGTCCGAAATGCCGGGACGACGGCTACCACGTGGAAAAACACGTCGACCGACCTGGGGAGTGACCACATGAGCGTCGAAATACACGTACAGGCTCCGGACAAGGCGCACGGCAGTAAGCGAAATTTCAAATGAACCGATTTGGAAGATTTCAAAAATAAACGAGACCAACAAGTGTCTTCAGGAGATACGATCACGGACATCGAAACCTGGACCCGCTTGCTGGTTGCAGACGCCAAAGCGTCAACCAAGACCGTCGAAACCGAGGTTGAAACTGACAAGATGGACAGCCGCCTGGCCCATCTCATCGAGGCGAAGAACTCTGTCCTGGCCAGGAGGAAGGGACAGAGACTCAATCGGAGACTCAGAAAGAAAATAGCGGAGATCAACCGCAACATTGAGGAGCACTGCCGAACGCTCAACCGCCAGCAATGGGGTGAGTTATGCAATGCAGTCGACGGCCAACTACACAACGGGAAATCGTGCAACCTGCTCAGGCATTTGTTGGACGAAACGAAGACCAAGTCCCACCAGAGGAACTGCCTCGCACGTCTATTACACAAGGAGCTCGAGAAGCACGGTGAAGATGCAGTGACCGTCCGGTTACGAGCGAAGTACTTGCCGCACACTTCGACCGCACAACACGGCCCATATGAGGGGGATCCGAACGCAGAATTGGATAAGGACCTTAACGTAGAAGAGGTCAGGAAGGCGCTGCACAACCTCCACAGCAGATCGGCGCCGGGCCCCAACGGGGTGTCGAATCGCGTCATGAAGAATCTCGACGACCGATCCGTGGCGCAGTTAACGGCCATTCATCAATGGGTGCTGGCAGCGCGGCAACCTCCCGCAACAGTGTAAAACTGCGAGAATGATACTAATCCCAAAACCCGGAAAACCGCCGAGCCTCGACAACCTTCGCCCCATATCCCTAACGTCGTGCGTCGGCAAGACCATGGAGCACGCACTGCTTAACCGCTGGCAAGCCCACTTAGAGCAGAAAGGGGCATACCCACCAGCCATAATAGGATTCCGCCCCCAGTTATCCACGCAAGACGCAATGTTACAACTGAAGCACCAGGTGCTTGACGGCAAGACGAGAGGCACCAGAGCAATTCTCGGCCTCGACCTTGAAAGCGCGTACGATAGAATCGCGCACTCGGCGATCTTACACCAGATATCGCGGCAAAACCTAGGTGTACGCTCGTACAACTACGCTAAAGATTTTTTGACAGACAGGCGAGCTTTCTTAGTGGCAGGGGATATCCAGCTAGAAGAGCAAACGCTGGGAAGCACCGGCACCCCGCAGGGCTCCGTCATCTCGCCCATGCTCTTCAATCTCGTCATGATCGGGCTAGAAAAAAAAAGCTACAAGAACTCCAAGACGTCCGGCACACCATATACGCCGACGACATAACACTCTGGGTGCACGAAGGCAGCGACGGTCACATCGAAACGGCACTGCAACTAGCAATCGAGACAATAGAGGAATACCTTGTGGGTATGGGATTACGACGTTCGCCTACAAAGTCGGAACTCCTACTCTACCGCCCTACGCAGAGGGGAAGACCACCCGGTTGTGGTCGGAATGCGGCAACGACCAGACGAGAATACGAATAGATCAGACTACGCACGAGCAACGCAGCAACCATCCCGATAGTGCACAGAATTAGGGTCCTTGGCATGATAATCGAAGCCAATGGCGTCAACGGCGAAACGATCACTAAATTACAGCACAAGACGGCTAACGCTATGCGAATCCTCAAGAGGGTCACCAGCAGAAGAAACGGAATGAGGGAGGCGAGTCTCACACGACTCATACACTCTTTCGTCACGAGCCATATTGCGTACGTCGCGGCATTCCACAACTGGTACAAGGGAGAAGAAGCCAAAATCAACGTCCTCATCCGCAGGGTGTACACGATAGCACTGGGTCCACCCGAGTCCACCAGCACACAACGCTTGCTGCAGCTCGGGCTTCACAACACGCTTACCGAAATCGCCGAGGCGCAGCGCACTTCACAACTAGAAAGATTAGCGGGCACGAGAGCAGGACGTCAGATCACGGAAAGTGTCGGCATCCGTTACCATGCACAACAAGGCCAGAAAGTAGCTGTTCCGAACGCGATCAGGCAAACCCTAAGAGTCGACCCGATTCCACGAAACATCCACCCAGAATACAACCGGTGAAGAAGAGTGGCCAGGGCCAGAGCTCTCCTACACAGCCACGGAGACGAAACGGGGACAAGGTACGTTGACGCCGCGGAATACGCAGAACGCTCTCGATTCGCGGTTGCGGTCGTCGATTCGAGTGGCAAAACGCGCATAACGGCAAGTGTAGCGTGCGAGCGCGCAGAAACGGAGGAAGCGGCGGTGGTCCTCGCCCTCACGGATCCGACGTGCACCACAGTTCTCTGCGACTCGCGACAAACGGTCAAAAACTTCACCAAAGGATGGATCTCACAGACAGCGGCCCGAATCCTGAGCAATCGAAAAGTCCAGTGGGAGGAAGCTTTTCAAACCAGAATCCAGTGGTTCCCGACGCACATGGGAGCAGTATCGAACACATCGCAACCGAAACGAGACGGCACACGCCAAGGCTCGCGAGTTCACGAACCGCGCCGGCGACCGTCGTCCATGGGACAGCACCGAAGACTGTTTGACCACATACAACGAAATTACCAAGGCCCTCTGCCTGGCCCGCCGAACCTTCCCTCCGCCCAACGACAAGCTGGACAGGGCGCACGCGGTGGCCCTCAGACAACTGCAGACGCTCACGTACCCCAACCCGGCACAATACCACAGACTCCCCGGAACATACCCGACGAATATATGCAAGGTCTGCCACACTGCTATAGCAACTTTACCCCACATGCTCTGGGACTGTAGCAAAAACCCTGACGGCGCTAACTCCGGAACCCTCCCGCCGCGGTTGGCCGCTGCCGTGCGCAGCCCCAGTCTCGGTGACCAACTCTGGGCCGTCCAGCAGGCCCGCGAGGCGACGGCGAGGCAACACCTCGACGTCCCCACGTGGGAGACCTAAGGCCCCGTCGGCAAAAGCTCTGCAGGACTTTTGAATAAAGCTGTTACCAACCAACCAATTCAGAGACTGTATGCGTTCTTTGCTGCCTCACCTAAGCGATGGAGGTATCTTTTGGACAGCGTGGGCGGAACTGGCCAGCAGCTTGTTTTGAAAAGTCTCTCTGAGACCAGGTGGTCAAGACACGCTGAATCATGTAAGGCCATTCCGAAAAATTTCAATGCAGTCTTGTGTTGCCTTGAAGCTATATCGAAGAACGAGGAAGAAAACGGTGACACTAGGAACGAAGCGCACTTTCTCCTCAAGAAAATGACAAAACTAGAGACTGCATTCATGGCGATTTTCTGGATTGAAATCTTGGCGCGCTTTGACAAAACAAGCGTAGCACTTCAGAAACCAGGCGTAGACATTTCAACTGCTGTAGACCTGCTGAGCTCTCTAGAAGGCTTTCGTTAATTCTTTGCGACCTCTCTTCGATACCTTCGAGGAGAAAGCACGCACGCTAAGTACCAATCAATGTTATCAGGATGAGGGCAAACGCATCGTTTTGAGTAAGCACCCGGACGGAAAAAGCGATCGTGCGCTAAAAGGTAGAAAAAAGTTTAACGTAGAGACCTACAATGTTGTACTTGACAGTCTAGCCTCTGCTTTGCGAGTGCGAAAGGCTGCCTACACTGAACTCTGCGAAAGATTCGGATTCTTAAAATTGCTGACAGAAGTTGGGAGTGAGGCCTCTGGCACAGCAGGCTGAGAAGTTAGTGAAAACCTACAAAAATGATTTGGAGCCAGCATTTTCCGCTGAAATCGTTCAGTTTGCGAACTTTCTGCACAACTCTGTGTGCCAGGACACGAGTCCTCTGGGAAGAATGAAGTTGCTGCACAAAAGAAAGCTTATTGATGTGTTTCCGAACCTTTACATTGCTTGGTGAATGTACTTAAGCATACCCGTGGCAAACTGTGAGACCGAACGATCGTTTTCCAAGTTGTCGCTGATAAAAAATCGCCTTCGTTCGAGCCCCCTTGACGACAAGGTGAACTCGCTTGCTATCATGTCCATTGAAAGTGACCTCCTCCGCGATTTATCCTTCGAACAGACTAGTACGTGTGCCCTACTCTTCGAAGCTAGGTCAGGGTGTTTTAGAACGCGCAGCTATAAAAAGAAATTTAACGAAGAAGATGACACATGTGCTGTGTGTGGTAAATCTGTAGAAACAATAGAACACCTCATACTAAAATGTCATGATATCCATCCCGATGTCAATGCTGGTAGTCACTCTTCCTGGTGCCCTAGGGTTTAGAGATGGCAATGGGAATGTAAATAAATCTGCGGTGGAAATTAGCAAAAAGCGATTGGAAGATTGTTAGCTCAAAAGCAGAGAGGTGACATAAGGTTAAAAGTGTAGGAAGACGTATTTAAAGAAAATGACGAATTTTAATAACTTACAACACAGTTAAACAAAAATGAAGGAAAAAAGAAAGCTGCACATGGTGGTAACTAATAATAATAATAATAATAATAATAATAATAATATAATAATAATAATAATAATAATAATAATAATAATAATAATAATAATAATTGGTTTTCGGGGAAAGGAAAAGGCGCCGTATCTGTCTCATATATCGTTGGACACCTGAACCACGCCGTGAGGGAAGGGATAAAGGAGGGAGTGAAAGAAGAAAGGGAGAAGAGGTGCCGTAGTGGAGGGCTCCGGAATAATTTCGACAACCTGGGGATCTTTAGCGTGCACTGACAGCGCACAGCACACGGGCGCCTTAGCGTCTTTCCTCCATAAAAACGCAGCCGCCGCGGTCCATCACCCGTTTCAAAGGGGACGCTCCTACCTTTCATCCATCCATCCATCCATCCATCCATCCATCCATCCATCCATCCATCCATCCATCCATCCATCCATCCAACGAGATGTGCTGTTTTCTAGTTGCTGCCACAGATGGCGCTGTGATCTTAGGATGGTAGCAACGCCATGAAATCTCGAAACGTGATGAGTAGTTGCTGCCACAGATGACGCTGCGATCTGTGTGTTAGCAGACCCCACAAAATCTCGAAACGTCATGAGATGTTATTTTTACACCGTGATGATGAGTAAGAGCTAACACTCTTAAAAGGCAGGCGGGACGAGCGCTATGCCTTCTCTCCTTAGCACTCGTGCGTGTAACTTTCTGTGCTGCCGCATATACAGTATTGTGCGTTTTTATCGTGAAGACTCAAAAGTTTTCCCGCCTCAACCGCTGGCTCATTTGCGATGAAACTGCACACAGAGCTTGTGTATTATGGTAACTTTTGTATCGTAGCAAGTTTGACAATGGTACTTACTTAGTTGAGCCGTGAACGATGCGAAAACATAATCGTCTACGTAGAGATCGGCGAACCAAAACCCGCAGACGTTTTTTTTCGCTGAATGGCGGCAATGGCGCCATCTGCTTTCGGCAGTCGAAAGCGTCACGACAAGGCCGCCGAGGCGAGCGTTGCAGGAAGCGCGGGCCCTTTGAATATGCCGTTCCGGCCGTTTCGTCTGCTTCAACTGAAGAGCCTACAACATTTTCGGCTAATTGAGCGGAAAAAATGTCAGAACACCTGATTTAACGAGGCTTTACTTTTCAAAGATTATTGTTTGTAACGCTCGTTTCGGCTGTCGTAACGCTTTCCACTGCCGAAAACAGATGGCGTCACTGCCGCCCTTCAGCGAAAAAACGTCGTCTGCGGGTTTTGGTTCGCCGATCTCTACGTAGACGATTACGTTTTCGCATCATGCACGGCTTAACTGAGTAAGTACCGTTGTCAAACTTGCTACGATACAAAATTTACCATAATACGCAAGCTCTGTGTGCAGTTTCACCGCAAATGAGCCAGCGGTTGAGGCGGGGAAATTTTTGAAAGTCTTCACGATAAAAATGCACAATACTGTATGTTGAGCTTTAACCATGAGCCAAATAGCTCCAAAGGAAACGGTGCTGGAATGCGTGATGTCCAAAACTTTATTGCTCTTGGCGGCTTCTTTTTATTCCTCCTGCGCGTAGGCATTGTTGCGATTTATGTCGATGTATATAGCTAATGTGGTTCTCTTTTCTTTTTCCAGTACATTCAGAAGAGACTCCGGCACTCTGCGTTGTATCAAGTGCACGCACGGAATCTTGATTCCTGTTATATTTATAATTTTTCTTGGGATTTCATATCTTTCAACGTTTTCAAAGTTAAGTTTTCTTTGTGGCCGTGTTCGGCGTGCAAAACACGTATCAGGAGCAAGTAAAGCCCAGGAATGCATGCGGCGCAAATCATTTAGATGCATGCGTATGCAGAGGTCGGCGACACCGACGAACTTTCGCCTGCGCCACCTATATACAGTATTGTGCGTTTTTATCGCTGACAAAATTTCCCCGCCTCAACCGCTGGCTCGTTTGCGGTGAAACTGCACACAGAGCTTGCGTATTATGGTAACTTTTGTATCGTAGCAAGTTTGACAATGGTACTTACTTAGTTCAGGCGCACATGATGCGAAAACGTAAGCGTCTACGAGAGATCGGCGAGCCAAAACCCGCAGACGACGCTTCTTCGCTGAGAACCGGCAGTGGCGCCATCTGTTTTCGGCAGCGGAAAGCGTCACGACTAGGCCGCCGAGGCGAGCGTTGCAAGGAGCGCGGGCCCTTTGAATACGCCGTTCGGCATTTGCGTCTGCTTCAACTGGGTAATAGTTATCAGTTGAAGCAGACGCAAATGCCGAACGGCATATTCAAAGGGCCCGCGCTCCTTGCAACGCTCGCCTCGGCGGCCTAGTCATGACGCTTTCTGCTGCCGAAAACAGATGGCGCCACTGCCCATTCTCAGCGAAAAAGCGCCGTCTGCGGGTTTTGGCTCGTCGATCTCTCGTAGACGCTTACGTTTTCGCATCATGTGCGCCTGAACTAAGTAAGTACCATTGTCAAACTTGCTACGATACAAAAGTTACCATAATACGCAAGCTCTGTGTGCAGTTTCACCGCAAACGAGCCAGCGGTTGAGGCGGGGAAATTTTTGAAAGTGTCAGCGATAAAAACGCACAATACTGTATATCGCAGCATCTGTAGCACTGCCGTCCGTTTAAATAGAGTGATTTGTCCAGCTAGCTCCGTGAAGTTTCCCGGCGCCTACATCTGCTAGCTTCTCCGTTAGGGCTCTGCAACCGCCCTGGTAGCACCGAAACGTTACGATAATGCTACATTTTTGTTACGGTCAAATGTTATTTCAATGTGCTTAATGTCCTTTTTTAATTAAACATATAAACAGCACAACTGTAACATTCTCGAAAATGGTGTAGCGGCCCTGCATAAGCATGCAGGCCTGCCGGTTGTGCTGGCAAACAACTTACAGCGCTTTGCAAGAACCAGCAACGAGGGCGACACTTCAGTTCCGCTATACAGCACAACATACAACTCATAATCACTCACCTCCGAACGGATATCATGGCGTCAAGCTTATATACCCATTACTAAGGGACCTTCCATGAGTGATAGCGGCGAATGGGTAATAACCAAAGTTTTCTGACAAATATAATGGGGCTGTGCTCACAATCTATGGTGATTACTATATCTAAGGGATGTGGTTGCAAAGTACTGCTAGTTGAAAAACATCTTTGTTGTAAAAACAGTGAGAAAGATTCTGAAAATCAGTGCTCCAAATATATTCGTAATGTTGTTCTATAGTTATGACTCTAACATTTAATAACGTGTTTCGAAGACTATATTAGACATTGTTTCTTTAGAGCGTTAAAATAGCGTTTTCTGTATAACACACAATGTTATATGTTAATTTTTAACGTTAATGTAACATTCCAATGGAACATGAAACATTCCTGCAACTTGCATAACATTTATATAACACTATTATAATGTTCGGTGTTACCTGGGCGAAGTGTTCTTGCTCGAATAGGCTGAAGGTTAGGCAGAAGTATCGGAAACGCGCGCCTGTGTCGAGCGTTCCTGCAGGCTGATGTGCGCATGTACGTAATCCTTCAAAATCAAACGTTCATCAAAGTGCACAAATTAAAACGAAGTACAGCCAGCCGGAACTTAGGACAAGTCAAGTCTATGGAACGTTATTTGTTTAAAAAAGCCGTAGCTCTTCACGTTTGGGGCCTTAAAAAGCGATAATCTGCGCTCTTGGCCTGTTCTTGCATACCCGCTTGTTCATCCTAGTGCATAACAACTGTATTAACGCCGCTTGGAAAACATCACAAGCAAAGAAGCACAAAAGACGCGAAAGAAGGGGCATTCCACGGCGAAAAGCAGTAGGAAGAAGCGGATGGCAGGCTGCCCGGCCGGGCTCGGCTTCAAGTGCGAGCGACGACAGCGCCGCCGCTTCTTTCTACCAAAACCGGTACGCGCTGAACAATAGGAGCAGGCCCGCTCGCACCACTGCATAACACACTGTAGAGAACCCACGCTCCTTGCGGTATCTTCCCTATCTTCCCTAGTAGGGATAGTATAGGGAAAAGGTCGCAATGAAGGCGCCGTGCAGAATACGAAGCGGTCGGAGAGCAGGGCCGGATCAGTACGCTCACCTGCATCTTGACCTCTTGTGGTGCAATGGGGCTACGTAAAGCCAGGCTTTGTTATGTATACGATCTGGCTTCTTTGTAGCCCATCATAAGAAAAAATATTTCGTAAAACACGCCAACTAGTTGTAACTAATGGCGGTAAGCATAACAAACCGTCTCTTGGCTAGCGTATTAGTCTTTTGGTCGCCCGTTGTGTCCAGCGTTCAAAACCGCACGGACTCGGCACCAACTGCAGGTGATTAACCTTTACCAACCTTATGACACCCGCTAGAGTGTTTGTTTGGTGAAAGGTCAATTTCTCAGCAATGTCTGCGAGAGTGCAGTCTAAGTGAATCGCTACTTTTTCGGAACTGTTTTTCAGATTATGGTAAACTATGTAGCAAGTCTGAACAGTGCAGCTCGCTTGGCCCCGAGTTTTGGTGTCATCCGGACTACCACAACTGCACCTGCAAGGGCGCATTACTTTGGGTTGTCAGCCTACATCGCTGCAGTGAAGGTAGTGTTTGTTTTGTTTTCTTCTTTTTTTTTGCGTGTGTGTTTGGGGGCGGGGGGGGGGGGGGGGGGTGGAGGTGTTGCCTTCGCTGCTGCTGGCATGGATATGGGCGGTCATCGTTCTGCTTGTGAACCTGCGAGTAGGGCAAGATAAATTTTTCCCAGGTGCAGAATGATTGCCCATGCAAGAAATATATGGTTGAGGCCTGTTTTGCTGTAATTGCCTGCGGTCTCATATATGCGCTAGATTGTGTATTGTTTTATCTTCAGCCAGACGCAAGTGCAGGCCTTTTTAGAAATTTAATCTTTTTGCCTTTTTCTGTGTCTCTCTGTACGCTGATAACATAATTTAATTTACTGCTGCTTGTGGAAGGCACTATACCCAACGGAATCCTGAGCTGGGGCTTTTAAAATGTTTCTTTTTTTATTTATGCCTGTTTTAGTTATTTCATTTCCCAAATTGGTATTAATTTTTTGTATTATTATGACACGGTCTTCGAATAGCTGTTTTTTGCCCAAATGTTAATTCACACTGCAGCATGCATTTCCATTACCAGCTGTGATATGGTGCTTGTTTGTATGCAGCTGTTGCACTGAGGGAAGAGTGTGAAGCTACGGAGCAGTGCACAGCCTATGATCGACACAGTTACTGTGGTGAATTTGCCCGTTCCCAGTTGCCACCCAGAATATGTCAGTGTCAGTTTGGCTTCAACATGAAGAACCTAAACAACCAGGCCCGATGCATTGAAGGTGAGAGCCCATCTTTCTGTCATTTCCATTTAAAACACAAGTTTTATTGCAAGGCACAAGGCTGTTTACTCAATGTGCAACTCATTAAAATGCCTACAGACTCGCTTCCCTTGTGAGCTACACATTCCTATCATACATAATTGGAGGCCTCTATAGTCCCTGCATGCCATAAAAAAGGTTCTAAATTTCGCATATGGGCCTATTTTTTGCTTTGTGAATTAGTGCACAGTGATTTCTGTACTTTTTGTCGCTAAAATATTTGATAGCTTGCATCTTCATTTGGTTGGGTTTACACTGTACAGGGTTATCTGCATACAATTCAGCTAGTTAGATGCAGGGAAAAGGCACAATGTGGAAACTCAGCATCAGGTCATAATATGTTTTCAGGGGTTCTGTGTGAGAGCTAATATTATCCTTGCCGAGATTGCATTCGGTAACATTGCATAGAGACCACACGTATAATTTCCATAATTTCTCATTTCTCGTAATCTGATGAAAAAAATTTGGTGCCAAGAGGTTGTTATTGGTGAATCTTATGTGAGTATCCAACTGTTTGTGAGCTTTTAGCTGACATTGGTGAGCTTTGGAAAATCTTTACAATGTTTCATGGGAATGCATGTGCACAACTGTTGTCACTCTGCAGAGCCTGGCATGAAGCAGTCTTTCAATGTTCCAATTTCTTTTTGTAGGACACATTTTGTGACAATAATGAGACTGTGATCATTAAAATAGAATAATGGTCTCTTATGTGATACTTTCTATCTTGTATGAAAATTTCCAGTGTATAAACTGGCAAGAATGGTGCACAAATTTTGTTGTAACCCTATACATTGATGGCTTTCTGCTTTATGCTTAGGACTGACCACTGACACTTGTGATTTCTCTCACAGTACCCAATGCATTCGGGACACCTCTCTTTGACAGCAGGGACACTGTTCCCATTGTAATGGGCTGCTTGGCAGCAGGCCTTGCGCTTGTGGCTTGCTGTGCAGGTATAGTCCAGCTTCTCAGGTAAGGCTATGCTCATACTTCAGTGTTAACTAGCATCACTTTGTGCACGTTGCAGTCGAGTGTTGGAATCACTAATTTTTGCAGCTGCGAAAAGCTGGGCTCTTGATGCTTAGCCAGCCATATGACACCATGTGGAGTCTGCTTTTATTGTCATTTTTACGGCATATTTTTGAATGTCCTCTTGTAGTCTGGAGACAAGCTGGCTTCCGGTGGTGTTTTAGCTTGATGACACTATGACTGGCAGACTAAACCTATAAAGCATGGCACAGACTCAAACAGAGAGGGGGAAAAGCTGATAGGGGTGGTTTACTATTTCTTTATTTAACATTGAAGGCTATTTGGAGAATTTAATTATTAGCTTGTCTGGCTGTCATAAGGGCAGTTGCTACTCCCTATTGCAGTCTTTGCAGGATATTTGAAAGCATATGGCAGTGTAACCAGAGCAGTGCAGATATTTTCCTGAATACGGCATTAAAACCTTAATTTGTGTTTGTTGACACATGAAAAATGTAATGCAAGTCCAAAGACACCAGCAAAGCAAATTCAGGAAAAGATAGGAATTGTAGCTTCCAAAAGCATATTTGGAACCATTTGGAAGCTAATTGAAATCCATTTGGTTCAAATTAATTAGTTTCTTCTTGGTCCCAGTTGTAGTTCTGGAAATTTTGATTGGTTGTTTTTGACTGGGAAGTACTATACTCCATTTCATACATAGCAAGCAATGCTGCCAAAGATGGAGCACCTGTTCATGCAGACCGCGCCCAAAAAGTAGTTTGCCATGCAACCAAAGCGAACGCAGGCATATTTCATTGCGGAAAATCTGAAGTACCATGACTGGCAACCTCCTGCACTTCGTTTCACTTCCTGCCACATTTTTGTCCTGCTCCTCATCCCGATTTCAAAATGTAAGAATGACATGTGGTGGTATCATACGCGGCTGTTAGAGCAAATTGCTCTTACTGTACCTGTGCCTAAAAACTAGTTTATGCTCAGGGAAAATTATAGCCAGAGGGTCCAAACACTGAGCTCCATACAGCGTCGATCGTGATTGTCAGGGGTACCACTTTGTTTTATACCGCTCTTTGCACTCACTGAGGCTTTCAAGGAGAACAAA
Source organism: Amblyomma americanum (assembly GCA_030143305.2). NCBI lineage: Eukaryota > Metazoa > Arthropoda > Arachnida > Ixodida > Ixodidae > Amblyomma > Amblyomma americanum. The sequence continues at coordinate 108,552 of JARKHS020019528.1, forward strand.
TGACACGCGGTGGAGAGTAATATGATCTCACGGACACACTAGTTCCGCAGCCTCTGCAGCGTTGCTTGCTACATATGAAACGGAGTATAGGCACAACAGAAATTTTTCTCATTTCTCATAACCTGATGAAAAAAATTGTGATGCCAAGAAATTGTTATTGGTGAATCTTATGCGGGTACCAACTCTTTGTGAGCTTTTAGCTGCTGTTAGTGAACCTGAAATTACAGCTGCATCTGTAGCAGTGACTGTCAGTGCACCACAAAATGTATTGCCTGCAGGAGCATATACAGTACTGCTTTAGTCTGACACAACTCAAGAATCCAGCAGCAAATGCCCCCCTGAAAGGAGGCCTGCAGCCATGTGGCACCGAATAGTTATCATGACATTGCGGATGACTGGCAGGTGCCTCTGTGAAATTAGGTTAACTACAACTCCATGACAATTGTTCGATGCCATTGGCTGTAGGGCCAGTCTTTAGTCTGACACAACTCAAGAATCCAGCAGCAAATGCCCCCCTGAAAGGAGGCCTGCAGCCATGTGGCACCGAATAGTTATCATGACATTGCGGATGACTGGCAGGTGCCTCTGTGAAATTAGGTTGACTACAACGCCATGACAATTGGTCGATGCCATTGGCTGTAGGGCCTTCCTTGAGGGGTATCTGCAGCTGCTTTCTTGAGTTGTATCTGATTGTAGCATCAGTGTGGCCAAACAAACTGAACAGTGGGCTGCTGATGTTGCCATTCATGAATGTGTCAAAGGAATGAGCTGGATTGTGCAAGCTTGACGCACTTGATGAAGTTCAGTGGAACACTTGTTTAACCATGCTTGCAGTACAGTAAAACCTCACTGACATGTTTTTAAAAAAATGCGAAACATATTATCTGGGCAAACATATGATCCAATCTGCCTAAATTTCATAAATGGAACTGTTGAATGAGGTACGCAGACATTTATGATAATTTCACTTCATAAAAATGTTGATTAGCATTTCTGGCACAAGGTCTGAACAGCTGCTTTTCATGCTCCGTTCCCCCGACCCGGCCTGCTCGTATGTAAGCACGTCGTTGTAGTTCTGAAATGCCTCGCCCCCCCAAGCGCTTAGGCTCTGCGAAGAAGACCATGTGTTTCTCCTCTTCATGGTGTGTCCCAGTAGGAATGGCCCCTCCTAGATTAGCCTACCTAGTTTTTTTAGTGTGAAAGCACTACTTAATGGTGTCAAACTCAACCAAGAATCTTGTGAAAACTCGGAGTAACTCGGGCATGCTCGGGTTAAGAGGAGCGTTGTGCAAGCTGCCGGTAATTGGAGGAAGCTCGTGTAAGTTCGACTCGAGCATCGCGCCAATTGTAGTCAATGGGAAGAGGGCGTCGCACCAGCTGCTGCCGAGTGGAGAGGGGACGTAAAGGTGAAGAGCGAGAAATACAGTTGCATGTGTATGCAGATGCCAGAAAGAGGCAAAGAATGAACATTTGCTTTTGCACGTCTACTCGGTTTAACTGCGTTAAAAACCTAGCACTTTTTTTTTCACTTCACCCCATTTTCATCAAAGCACTGCAGAGAAGCCACAGTGGTGGGTGGCTGCCGCTGCATTCCATCACATGTGCGGTTGGTTGCTACACGTGTATACGGCTAGAATTTGTGGAAATTTTTATCGTGGTAGCTGGGAAATTGTTTTATTTGAAAATGTACCACTCTGGGAGGTGTGTTATCGGAGAACATACTGCTCTGGGAGGAATGATGCGGCAGAGAAAGATGTGTGTGTGTTTTCTTTCTTTCATCTACATCTTTCTCTGCCGTGCCATTCCACCCAGAGCATGTCGCACGAACTTGCCCAAACCTTTACACTGTGTATTAACCGAGTAAAAAATAATGCAGCTCTATAGGGCAATTCTAATGCCCGCGATTTTGAGCCTATGAACCAGGAACTTATCAACGAGGTTTACTTTTTTAACCTTTTTTTAGGCATGTGTGAATATTCGATAATTTTGAATGTGCGGTCAAACAGTACAGTACTCGATATTCGAAAAGTATTCGTCTCAATCGAATGAAGTTTCGGAACTCTTGCTGTATGTGGTTTTGGTTCAGCGTACGTCCCCTGGGATGGCACTGTGGCGCGCGCACAACTAAAGCCCCCGACTTCGCACCACATGCCTGTGCTCCCGCGCATATAGCTGGAGCTGGTCTGCGCATGGACACGAGCAGGCGGAAGCGCGGCCGCCAGATCGTACCTGTCATATGTTTGTGGTCACGCTACCCGCGGTGTGCACGCAATGTAACTGGCACGGCAGCGTTCATCAGTAGAGAGAAGTGGCATAAATCGCGAAGAAGGGGCAGGGGCTCCTGACCTCCGTTCGCTTAAGGTGGGGGGGGGACACAGCATGCGAGCCGCCCCCCCTCTTTAGAATTCGTCCGGTGGCTACTTGGTCGGCATGTAATGATACGAGCAGCACAAGCAAAATGGGGAAATCGTGAGCCTCTTCTATTCCAAAGAATGGCTCAGCAAAATCAGATGTTCTAAAAAAACAGTGCTGTCACAATTGCAATCTGCCAACAATCAAAGGACATGTCAGAACTACATGTGATTGTGTTTAACTTAACTTCCGGCCTCTGCTTTTCTGGCATCAAGTCAATCTGTGATTGAGACAGACGTTAAAAAGTAGTCCTGTGCATTCGAGGTTTGACACCACGAAACGCTTGAGGCTTTCTTTGGGGTCTTTCTCTTGTTCGCTCCTGGTGAATTTTTTAATAGTGCTTGAGACAGGCGCTGACAGGTGCAACTCTTGCCTTGGCGGCATGCATAAAACTACTTCATCTCAGCTTGCTATCTTTATTTAACAAAAAGGAAATAAGTAAAACACATCGAGCAGTGTCCACTGCTGCCACTTTCAGTTTCTTAAAACTGCCGGTTTGATTGGCTCCTATGAGCCAAAAATAAAGGAACATGGAGGCTGTGAATATAATGTGAGAAAGAGACGCTGGCTAAGTGCTGTATAAATATCAGAACCATTGAACTGTAACGTTTAACTGCCCACATCTGCATGGTTTACACAAAGGGTGTCCAAAAACACAAAGTGTCTTCAGTTATTCAGCTTTTCATAAATCAGGAACACAGGCGAAGGTACCATTCTACTCAAATAGAAAGTATCCACCATTAAACAGCGGCTTGGTTTGTTATGGTGCGCGATGTCCCAAAGCGACTGAGGCTATGACGGCGTAGTAGAGGGCTCCGGATTATTTCTATCACCTGAGCTTCTTTAACGTGCACTGACATTGCACAGTACGCAGGCCTCCAGCAGTTCGTGTTCACCGAAATGCAACTGCCGTGGCCGGGATAAAAGCCGCATCTCTCAGGTCAACAGTCGAGTGCCATAACCACTGAGCCACCACGGCGGCTTTGTTAAACAATGCTGTGCACCAAAAAACTGGGTGCATGGGGCACTATGCAGGGTTTGTAGCTGGACGCTAATGGCCTTTCACTAGTGGACATTTTGGAGCCTTCTCTCATTGACTGTCCAATCTGCTGGCCTGTATCGCACCCCCGTTCAGCTAGGCTTCTGCTGGTGGCAGCGGCTTTACTGGTACTTTGGGCTACACCTGCATCTGGGTATAGCTCGTTGGAGTATGGGTAGGCCAGTATATGCTGGCCAAGTAATGGCTCAGGTGCAGTTACTACACAAAGAATACCCTGGTCTAAGGTCTTTCGAGGATGTAGCAGAAATACTCCAAAATATGTACGAATCAACCCGCCAGTATTTGAAGGAGGTGGAGGCCATCGTTAGGATTATACTGGGGATGCCAGTTCTCTCGTGTGAAGTGGAACGATCTTTCAGTGCCCTGAGAAGGCTGATCGGGTGGCTTCGGAGTATGATGGGGAGAAACGCTTGCGTAGTATGGCGATGGCGCGCGCCTATCAAAATGTTATGGGCAATATTAACTTGACTGAACTGACGAAAAAATTTGTCAATGCTTGCCACAGCCGTGCTTTGGATTTTGGACTCCAGAAAAGTTATAAGTTATGGAAAAGTTACGCAAAGCCTTATGCAATGTGTGCGTGACTGTGTGAATGCCTTCCGGGTGCAGTGTTACTCTCAGCACTTATGTTTCATGTGATTTTTTCTTTACTTCTAAGAATGACTTGATATGTGTATGTCGTTATGAATATGGATATGTCGTTGTGAAGTTGATGATAGTAACTCTGTCACTGTAGTATAGTCTGTCTTCTGCTTAAACTGTTCCATACGAGTATCATGGCATCATCATGTAATAAAACAAAGTGCGTTAAAGCATTGCAGTCAGTCAATGCCATTAACTCTCTTTTTTAACATCATGTGTTATTTATTTGAATAAATAAATAAAATGCACATATTCAAAATGGGCACCACAACAAGCTACAGTACCCCCCTAAAATTGGCGTGGATTTATGCCAGTGATAGAAAGATTTAGCATAGTGCAATCTGCCTCTGCTTGTCACCAGTGTGCACATGCGGATTGCTGTGATGGGGCAGGCATGCAGAAAGTTCAAACTGCTGGCCGGCACCTTGCGTGTGGGCAGTAGCTCCTGGCAGAAGCGGATCCTGCTCTGCTAAATCTCCCTAATCGGAAGACGCCCAGCTCCCATGACTTCCACAGAGCGAGGCTGAGCTGACTGCACCTGCTGCAGCTGCTTTTCTCTATGTGACATTTGCTAAACAAGCGCGAGGGCGCGAGCACGAAGGGAGCTAGCACGAGACTTATGCAGATGGGTGCCTCTTTCTGACCTCTTATCCTAGGTGGTGTTGGGTGCGCAGTGCGTATCAGGTGGTTTGAACTGGACCGTGAGGGCCGCGTTCCCGTGGAGAGGAAACGCAAATGACGCTCATCTGCTTTAAAGATCTTCAGGTGGTTGAAATTATTCCGAAGCCCTCCACTATGGCACCTCTTTCTCTCTTTCTTCTTTCTCTCCTACCTTCTTCCCTTCCCTCACGGTGTTGCTGAAGGGCCCACCAAAGGCTGAGATGGTTGCTATGCCATTTCCTCTCCTCAAAAGCCAAAAACCACTAAAAAAAAGAACCATGCCTAGCAGGTGTCATGGAGCCACCACTTAAAAGCAACAGTTGCCCAATCACAATTAAAAGCAGCAGTTGGTGGCCCCACATATAGGTATCACACCCCACAAATATGTCGACGTCGTATGTAGATCGGCTCCCCCAATCACCGATGGCCATTTTTTGCAGAAAGTCAACACAGCTTTGAGGAGTGTGACAAAGCTTCAATGCAATCAATGCAATCTCTCTTTTAGTGTGGAAGCACTTCTAGCTGAAGTCCCCGGGCTTCAGCGGTGTGTGTCTGTGCGTGTGTGTGAAGCCTCTTGAGTAGCAAGTGTAACTGGCTCACTGAGTCAGTGGACACCTCAATCGTGCTGTGAGTTAGTGCTGACCCCCTACAAATTGAGGCATTTATGTGCCTTTACTTTTCTCAAAACCAATGGAAGATTCAGACTTATAGTTGATATTGAGGAAAGGAAAGGCGCCTAACTGGCTCCCTGGGTCAATGGACACCTTAATTGTGCTTTGAGATATATGGCGGTGGTGTCCACCTGCTAAAAACCGTGCTGTTGCACAGTATTTCATGCTTAGCAATGCTAAACCAGCAGCCATTTTTTTTCATGCCATGGCCTTGTGTTTTCAGAACAAAAAATACATGGTTTTGAAGAACCTATTGTGCCATTCAACCTTTTTGATGTGCCAGAAGTATTTGAAATATTTGCTTCAAAATTATTGGAAGAAAATTACTATTCGCTTCGAATTTGCTTTGAACGAGAAAACCACTATTTGCACATGCCTACTTTATTGGCATCTGCCTAGCAGGATAGAAAACAACGTGGAACATGCCACCTGTTGTTGCCTGTCACCTTGTTTGTAGGGTACAGGAATAGTTGTGGTATAAACTCGGAGCTATGCCTGTTTGCTAATTTGTGCGGATAAAATGTATTGCTGTTCAGTAATTCAGCACTTATTAGGTCAATAAAAGCATTGTGTAATGAATATTTTCATTCTTTGACCTGCACTTCGACTGCTTTGTGTAGTAATTTTTTTTTCCTGCTTGGTGAAATTTATCACCTTTAGCTTTATTCATTGCAGTATACTTCATTATGTGTGTATCTAGTTGTTGTTTAGTATTTATTGTTTTATTGAAATAAGCAATGGACATGTCTGTAAAACAAGTTTTGCAAGTGGTATACTACTGAGCACCAAGCTAGCCCCAGGTTCGAGTCCAGCCAGGTGCACTGCAAGTACTGGCTCCTTGCAGCACTTTAGCTTCTGCCGGGCTATTTTTTCTATGCTGTCGCATGTTGGAAAAAATCTTGCAGTTGGAATGTGAACATTAACAGTGCTAGCAAAAATAAAGCCTGCCATTTCATCTTTGAGGCTGATATGGACCAGCTGTTATTGGCTAGTTGTTCCTAATCCCATGGTAGGATTTACAGCAAGGCTGTGGATCATGTAAAAGCTGTTGTAGCACGAACGTTGACTTCATGTTACACTCATGAGGAACCAATTTCACTATGGTTTGTTGCTGCTGGAACTCATGCCAGGTAATTCATTTGAGCAATGGAGTGTGCAGTCCAAACTTTTACTGGCTGCAGTGTATCATCTAAAGTACCGATGCTGGCGCATTACATAACAACATTCTAGTTCACATTCTTATGGCTGAGCCGGAGACAAGAGCAAGATAAACTTGCCTGGGAAATTTTCGTTTCTAACTTTGACTGCAGAAGGCGAGCAAGCCCTAAAGTGTGCTGTTTTTATTGTACAAAAATGTTGCCTAAGCTGTAGTGCACTTTGTAGTTAATTTATAGCCTCTCTCTGTTACTCATAGCCATTATTGGTTGCTCAAGTAATTACGGCATTTTTAGGACTAGAGCTAAAGCCATAAGCTTTTGCCTTTTCTAAAGGATGCATTTTTTTTTCTCTGTGCACTCAGAATTAAGCAACGTTCCGGCCCCTTCCGGACAGGCGAGCCACAGGACCCACGGGAATCGGTGGTGCTGAACCTGAATCATATGCTCCAGCCATATGCAGACATCATTCCTTTCCGGGTGCCCACATGCAATGGTGCGTGTTTCCTTGTTATATCATTCACCTTCAGCACCAGTCACATCTTGGTGTGCCTTGGGGTGTGTGCAGTACTTGAATGCATGGAACAAGTAAACATACCACTCTTGTGGTAGCCCCCAGTTTCTGGCTTGTTTATTGGTGCACAAGTCAGACAATGTGCAAAGAAAAAAGGAAGAAGCATTCATAGCACGAGATGCCTCATGTATGTTAACCACAAGTTGACTCTATCCATTTGCTCGTCATGTTTTGCGTATTTATCACGGCGACTCAGTGGCTTTTGACATTTAGCTGCTGATGCCAGGGTTACAGCAGAAACACTTCGATGGAGGTGAAACACAAAACGCCCATGTGCTGTCTGATGTCGGTGCATATTAAAGAATCCCAGGTGGTTGGAATCAGTTTGAAGCTTGATACTATGGCATCCCTCATAGCCAACATGCAGCTTTGTGGGTTTGGGACATTAAAGCCTACATTCCATCAGTATAATGAATTTCCAGCCAACCTTCTTGATTGTGTCATCATCTGGATAATTTGTTTATTTATGTGCAAGTAGAATAAAGTAAAATGTGAATAAATGAAATATATTGCTTACCTGTTTCATTGTGAAGGTGTTTCTACTTCTGATATCCAAATGTAAATGCCACAATGTGTGTAAAAAGGGGTTACGCACCAGTGTTTCATCACACACATTTGCGATAGTGTGTGATTCGTGAGTGTGTGCTGCACTATGTACTTCGTCCCCTTGCCAAAGCTTGGGGTGGCAAGATCACTGCTCCTGGATCCTGTGTCAAATGTGTCTGCAAAGAATATTTGCTCATGTCATCTAACAAGCTGTGGCAACTAGTTGTTTGGGGTGTTATGATATGTTAGGTGCAACAGTCTTTCAAAATAGTTTGTTACGAGCAAAATGCAAGTGAAGTGCATAATGTTTGAATATGTTTCCAGTGAGTGTGTAGTACCAGAATTAAGCCAGTATATTTCATTAGTTTATTAATTAATTAATTTATTTATTGATTGATACCATCCGCGTAGAGCGTTACAGAGGGGAGTGGGTGAAGTGATTTACATGCGCTGCTATAAAACTAAGACATAGAAAGAACACCTGCCGCGGTGCCTGAGTGGTTATGGGGCTCGGCTGCTGCCCCGAAAGACGCGGGTTCGATCTTGGCCATGGCAGTCGCATTTTGATGGAGGTGAAATGCTTGAGGCCCGTGTACTGTGCGATGTTGGTGCATGTTAGAGAACCCCAGGTGGTCGAAATTATCTAGAGCCCTTCACTACTACAGAGTCCCTCGTAGCCAGAGGCGCTTTGGGACGTTAAACCAAGCCACTAAACCATAAATTGTAGACATAGAAATAACGCATGGTCTGTATTATACAAAAATACCTGCAATTGTGTTACTGTACTTAGCTGATTCTAATGCGCACATTCTGTTTTCGAAAAAATAGAAAGTACCATGCGTGTTAGAATCGGGTACAAAACCAAAAGGGCGCAAATTTCATCTCACCTATCATCAGTGCGATTTCAAGATAGCGCTGAAGTTGTTCGCTTGTGTCAGGCAACGTTTTTTTGATAAGAACAGTTGGAAAACATGCTCCAGGGATGTGGCCTCATTCTGTCGCCGCTTTAATCTCAAAGAGATGCAAGCGCCATATACAGGTGGTGACAGTACCGCATCAGTTTTCTTGGCTTTCTCTTTGTTCACGTGGTCAGTTTCTACTTAACTGGTCTACGTTGGCTTGCACCTCGCATTATCTGCGCTGGGTGAGGCTGCTTCTACCCGTGCGTCACTACTGATGCTCACTGGCTGGATTTCATTTACATATTGCTAAGTTAGCATGCGCTCTTCTCCTGGGGTATGAGAGGGCAAGGTGCTCGCTTTTGGGTGTAGATCTCGGCAGAAACTGAAAGCCCTTCTTTCCATAGTTGCACATGGTAAAATCGAAGAAACACGAAGTGCCGCTTGCCTCCTCATAGTTTGGCTTGATAAAATTCTTGACATTGGTAATATGCAGCTGTGCAAAATATTTTGCAGGTCCACTTCATCAACCGTGTGTAGCCTGCGTCTCTGCTGTCCATTAATGCTTACCTTCCTTCCTTTACTGGCGATGTGAGGCACAGTAACTCTTACATGTCGCTTAGCACACCTCTAAAACAGCGGTCAAGTCGCAATAAGAGCACTAAATTTCGTGAAGTGCGGGCCCCTTAGTGCACACCTTGCAGCACCGCCTGCAGCAAAAAGGCATCATATTAGGAGATTTTTTTGCCTTGTTTTAACAGTTGTGTTAAGTTGGGATAAAACATTGACTGATTGACATTCTCAGACGTAATTGAAACTCCTACTGAATTTCGCAGCCTCGGCCTGGGTGGAAACTCCTATTTACATTGTAAAATCACCTCGTTAAATACGAAATCTCACGTTTTAAAGCCGCCAAAACCGGCTTCTAGGAGGCTAAAAAAACTCGCTGGTCCTGGTGTGCATGCATATACGGTTAAAGAAGCTTGAACAACAAGCTTTTAAGCTTCCATGATGGAACACAGCATTCCCTCACTCTATCGCATCCCTGAAAGTTTGCCCAGCTAGGAAGTCGCAGCGAGGCGAGCAGCCGTTTTCCAACGTGTCTTCAGCGTGCCTGGCTAAAGTTGTGGTTACAAACGCTACTAAACTGTCTTGTTTCATTAATCCAAAAGAGGTGAAGGCGAAACCACGTTTGTATTCCTTAAATATGTTTTGTAAACGCTCGAGCCACCCTCGGCTGACGCTCCTCAAGCTGGGAGTAGCAGACGACGCACCCATCCTAAAGTGATTGCAGCGGCACCGCCTAGGCGGTGATTGCTTGGGTCCACTCTGTTCCCTACCCTAGAAGCAGCAGTACCAATAGCAGCAGAGGTGGCAGCCAGAGACGCATTTTGTGCAGGGTGGCCCTTTATTGTATACTGTGTGCTTGTGGAGTTCTCTGCACTGTATGCATCTGAGCTATCATTGTCCTCTGCCTTTGTCAAATTGCTTGTCAAGTGGGTGTCTTGTTTGCACCATTGGCATTAGTGTTAGCTTGCATGAATGAGTAGTTCTTGCTGCACCTGCCACAATGTGAGGCACATTTTGTGCTAATAATTACATAAGCAACGTTGCTTTGATCCCCAGGAACGTCCCCTGCCGTCCCCTATGCCAGTGGTTACTATCAGACCAACACAGGTATTGTTGAGGTGAGAACCTGTCAACAACTCTTGACTCACTTTGCAATGCATGCACTACAGAATGTGCTCAGCTGTGTTCCTGGCTGTATTTGTATCCACCTATAAATGTCTGCTTTTAGTGTCCTGTGTTGCATAAATTGTCACAAAGGAAACAATTTCTGCTGTTAATGAGGTCAACACTGGTGTAAGGTCACACAGTTCTGCTTTGTTTGCCATTCAGTGTGCAGTCTTTCTTTTTTGTTTCATCACACATTGTCTTTCTGTGCATTCATTGTCTTTCTATGCAGCATGACTAGCACTATATAATCATTTTGGGTGGCAGATTAGTATGTATTTTGAGCTAGGTAGTATTTTCTTGAGCAGTACATGTTGCTGGGCTTGTTGGTTAATACTTAAGGAAAGAACAGGAATACAAAACAGAGACATGAATGTAGTCCCATCTTCTCACCGTGTCCATGTCTGTGCTTTGCGTTGCGCTCCTATTTTTTCCTCAATTATGTTGCAGGAGTGGCTTTTCATTATGAAAGAACAGTGGGAATAAGGACAGGGACGAAATTAAAGATGACACAAGGAGCGCTGACTCTCAACTAACTTAATTTCATGTTTCTTTTCATCCTTCTTAATACTTAATCCTTTTGGCGCCTCTCTGGCCTACAAATCACCTTTGCCCGGCCATCATTTGTGCCTTTTTTTTTGTCTTCTAATTGCGCTTTTTTTTTAATATTCTCTTGGGCGTTGGCCCCTTTTCTCTTATTTTCAAACTGGTTTTGCCTGCGATAGCCTCTTGCTTGGTATGGGCTTCCTCTCACATTTTCTTTAGTACTTCTTGAGAGTTTTACAATAAAGGGTATAAGGTGGCCAGGGCTGGCACAGGACACGGCTAATTGGAGATCACTTTAGGAGAGCCCTTGTCCTGCAGCAGATTTAATCTGTCTTCCTGCGATGGTAAGTATAGTAGAACCTTGTGGATGTAGATTTAGAAAAATGCAGGAAAGAAATGTATTATCCAGGGAAATGTGTTAATCCAGACTGCCTAATTTTGAACAGTGTAGCTATGGAGAGGTACAAAGCATTTAATGACCATTTCACTTCATATATGTCGATTAGCATTCGCTGGCACATGGTAGGAACAGCTCCATTCTTAGTGCTCGCAGAATGCAGTCCGCATTTGTGTTGTCATTGGTGTGAAAGAAACTTCCCAACACATCCAGTCTATCGATGTTAATGGCAGAAGTAACCAGGATCCGTTTGTTGTTTATGAACACAGTGCCCCGTGCACTGGCGGACTGCAGGGAAGTCGCCGTGCCTGGCGAGTGTTGCAGTGTGCTTGCTCTTCATGCTGGGTCATTTCACGCAAAACATCCTAGAACCCAAAGCGACTATCACTCATTGTTGTGAAAAAAATTGGGCCAATTGGCAATTGTGTAAATGGCGTTTCAACAAAGTATTTTTCTTGAAAAAAAATTTATTGCTCACTGGAGTAGTCTGAGATTTTTGCGAAGAATCAAAAGTTGGTTGTAGTTAAAAATTTTAGTGCGAAAGCACTACTTTACGAGGTAAAACTGGCCCACCAGTTTATGTGAAGCTTGACCTTGAGGGTGACTTTGGGCAAACCTCAAATAAATAAAATAAATATTGCTGTGACTGGGATTCGAGCCTGCGGAAGCGTGAATAGATCAGTTTCACTAGCCGCTGCACGAGAGCACTAGGCTATTGCCGCAACCAATCACGCCTCATGTTAAACTGCAGTACACTCATGCTGTGCTTTGCACATCGTCTTCTTCATCAACTAATACCACTACCAAATTAGGATAGGATAGGGATAACTTTATTAAAATGCTGGCAATTGATGGTTTAACGGGTCGTGACGTTGGCCAAGCGTTGACCTGGGTTTATGCCCTACTCTGCTCTGCCCCAGTTTGGCCCGTTTGTGGTGGGTCGTGAGCTTGTGCTTTTCGAGTGCGCCCTGGGCCTGCTGGGTGCCATAGTTGGGTGTCCTTGTCTGTAGACTGCACTGCACTTTGAAGTTCGGGCGTACAGTCGAGTCCACTTATAACAATGTTCAAGTGCCACGAAAATTCCATTGTTATAACCGATAATTGTTATAAACGGGTTGCACAGAAAAAAGCATGACAACTGCAAAGAGGGGTCACGGACGGCAAGTGACATGCGAGCTCCGCTGAGGCATTGTTTTGGTGGCACCGAAAGGGGCATTGTAAAAAATACGAGAAGGTTACTGCGGCTGCCTCTCAGCTTGAAAAATCCCTTAGTGCCCGAAAAAAACAACAAAGAAAACTTGAAAGCATTTAAATAGGGCAAAATAGCTTGCACTTCTCACTTCTTTGCTGAAACAAACCCGTAATTGGTGAGTTTGGACTGCTTCGCGGCAATCTTGCTGACATCGTTCTGGAGGGCATCCAAATGTTGGACATGTCCGAGTGAAATGTTTTTTGCAAAATGAAGTCCCACAGGGACTTGATCATTCTTGAGGCCTCCTGATGAGAGACAACTTGTACAGGCTCCGGTTCATCTTCGTCATCGCTGCTGTCGTCGTCTTCCGCGCCGGTGACTGCTACAACAATCGCCTCGTCAGTCAATTCTTCGTTTGTGGTGACTGCATCGTCGGCGTGCAAGAATTCTTCAAGCCCTTCCATGTCGCCGTCATCACCGCGCACCGTAGACCAAAGTTCTGTAATCGCTCCATCGGCAGGAGCTTCGCGACACTCCGCGTCACTTATATCCCCGGCGAAGCCCACTTTTCGGAAGCAATTCATGACGGTGGAGGAGCTGACTTCTGCCCATGCCCAAAATATGAATTAAACAGCCATCAGGAGCGAAATCTTAAAGTCTGGAGTGGGTCGGCATTCACGCACAGTAATGTCCAGGTTAAGAGCAAGCCTGCTCAACACACGCCGGCGATACAATGCCTTGAAGCACACAATCACGCCTGCGTCCATGGGCTGCAAGCCTGCAGTCGTGTTCAGTGGCAGGAAGAAAATTTTCACATGCGACAGCTTCTGGGCAGTCTGGTGTGCAGTACAGTTATCAAGGACCAACGCCACCTTCCTGCCTTCATGCTGCATCCGTTGATCGAACTCGCACAGCCACTCGCGGAAAAGTTCATGCGTCATCCACGCTTTCTTATTATGACGGTAACAAACTGGAATCCTCGCAGCACTACGGAAACAGCGGGGATTCCTAGATTTTCCAATTACGAAGACGGGGCACTTGTCGCTGCCGTCCATATTCGCACAGAGGAAAACGGTCGCCCGCAATTTGCTCTGCTTGCCGCCCTTACAGGGATCGCCTTTGAGTGCATGCGTCTTCGACGGAAGCATTTGGAAGAATAGCCCGGTCTCGTCACCATTGTACAAGTCCTGGTCTGCATATGCTTCGCGGATATATGGCAGTGTCTCTTCCAACCACTTCCATCTAGCGTCGACATCGAGCGACCCTGCCTCGTCCACGACTGCCTTGTAGACGATTCCGTGCCTCTCCTTGAAGCGCTGAATCCAGCCACCACCAGGCTGGAAATCGGTGTTTTGAAGGAGATACGCAAAGTGCTTCGCCTTCTCCGCTAAAATCGGGCCACTAATTGGCAAGTTCATAACACGTGCGCTGAGGAACCAATGATACAGTGCCTCCTCCACGTCTTTGTAGGCACCATGCCGAATCCTCGTCCAGCCGTCCTCCATAGCATGGCCAGCACTAGCATGGCATTCGTTTTCAGTCATCTTGAGCGCGTTGCGGATAATGGTTGAAACCGTCGGCTGTGACAGGCCGTACTTGCGTACTAAGTTGCACACTTTTTAACCACCTCGGTGCTCCTTAGAATGTTCCGCTTCGTCTCCAAAGATATTGCCGCTCGCTTTCTCTTCTGCGGCGGTTGATCCGGTAGAGCCACGCTGGCCGCGCTTCCTGAAGGAGAATCGTCCATTGTTGAACTCTAGGGAGGAATCCGATGGGCTTGCAGAACCAGCAGGACCGAGGCTGGTGATGGCAGATGATAAAAACCACACTGGCAACGCACGTGCTTTGACGCTGTACGCTGCCCTCGGAACATGTGCAGCTCGTGAAGCAGGAGCAAAAGAAAGTGGGAAAGATGGGGCAGCCCACGCTGAAATGCCGTGACGTGTTTTCAATGGGCGGCGCACCCTCAGAATGGACTGCTCCCCACGTGGATACAAAAGCAACAAAAGGAAGCGCCTCCCTACCCTCTCCACCTCTGCCCAGAGGAAAGTGCCCGTCTTTTCTCCTCCTCCGAGTCATACAAGCTTCTCCGGCTCACCCCATGCGCCTCGCCTCGTATGCTTCGTCACGTGATCTTTTCGCAGCCGCTGTGGCCGCTGTGCAGGCGGCTCCGCCTACGCGTGCGCGTTTTTTGCGTCGTACGCGTAGTTTGGCTGGCGTGGTAGCTGCGTTTGCGAGTTTTTTTCTTTGAGGGTTGGCTCCAAATGACTGCATTTAATTGTTATAACCAACAATCTAGTATGATAGCAATGTTATAAGCGGTTTATTTTACCATAGAACACATTGCAAAGGTGACAGTGCCGTGGCTGTTCATTGCTATATCCGATATATTGTTAAAGGCGGTATTTTTATAAGTGGGTTTGACTGTATATCCTGGAGGTAGCTTCGGTTGGGAACCTGGCACAGTCCCACATGATATGCCATTGGTCTGCCAGACCTACTGCACAAACACTGCACACACCACTCGGATAAGAGTTCTGGTGAAGCACGTGTAGCACTGCCGAGGCGAGGAGTGACCCGGTCTGTATCTGCCTTAGGATGACAGCCTCCTCCTGACTGAGTGCCAGGTGGGGAGGCGGCATTGTCCTTCGGGCTAGGCGGTAACACTTGGTAACCTCACCATAACTGGTCACTCGGTCCTTGGATTCGAACCACCACACAGAACGGTCACTCTCGGTGGCGCGGAAGGTAAGCGCTCGCGTCGCTGAATGGGCCGTCTCGTTGTGGTTCGGTGAGCATGCACACTCTCCCGTGTGCTCCGGGAGAGTGTGCTTGACTGGGATTCGAACCTGCGGTAGCGTGAAGCGATAAGCTTCACTGGCCACTGCACGAGAGCACTAGACTTATTCCACAGCTGATCACTCCTCGTGTAAACTGCAACACTCTCATGCTGTGCTTTGCACACCGTCATCTTCATCAACTAATACCACTAAGAAAATAATATTTGCGCTTTAAGCTTTGTGGTGGTAGTGACATAGAGATGTGCGTTGCATGCGTTGGTGTGGACAACGGTGAGGCAGAAACATGGCAATAGAGCAATACGTGTTGGCGTTGACAACATTGTTGCAGAAACGCACCACTGGAGCATAGGCCGCTGTTGTACATTGGGCAAGCTGGCATTGACGATGTAAAAGCTGAAGACATACATAACTCGCTCCCTCAGTCAGTAGACACTTCAATCGTGCCGTCAGGTTCGTCGCGGTGGTGTCCACTTGCAAAAAACTGTGCATTTGTACAATATTTCGTGCTTAGCAATTCTGAACCGCCAGCCAATATTTTTTAATCAATTGTGAAACAGGATACAAGGACAAAACATAATTTAGAATATTTCAGTTGCGTTGTTCTGTCATGTGACTTCATTAATGAATTCATGCAAAAATTTTTGGCGTTAAAAACAAAAAATGTGGCAATTTGAAGGAGTGGAGACACCAAATATTTTTTAGTGTGTTTTTGCCCTGGAATGGGGCATACGATGTTAGTTAAAATGGATCACCACATGAAATTTGTCAGCACACAATAAATAATTTGTAATTAAATTTTTGTCTTTTGTGTCTTTAGTTTCAGTTTCAGTCGCCAGAAGATGGTTGCGAAGTTAAAAGTGGTGTGAGATTATGTGAGGCATGGAAAACCTGCGACTTAACCGCTGCTTTGTCCTTTTAATGCAATAAAGCTTTTCTGCTGAACTGGTTCAGGAGCCGGAATGGCAGCAAATGAACGAAGATGTATTAAGGTGTAGTTTTTGTATGCCTGACCTGATTTTGCGCTCACTTGTGACGTCAAAACTGTCTTTCGACTGCTGAAACTGAAATTAAACTCTATGGTAGAACAAATTCAGTTATAAGTTCGGTACTCAGCGTACGTGAATTTCACATGGTTATTCTTGTTTACTAATGTTTTTCGCATCATTCGAAAGCAAAATTACACCACCAAAATTTTGACGTTTCTATCCCTTGATGAATTTTTTTACATATACGTCATTAATGTTCCAGCCACAATAATTTTTTCCTGCTTTCACCTGTTACTTCAGCTGATGCAAAAAATAATTGTGAAAATAGTTTAATAATGGGGTACTTTTTAAGGAAATTACTTCCAAAGTTTGCAAAAAGTGACTTTTTCCTGAGATTCAAGCCGAAATTAAGGATGAAGGCTCTCCAGATAAAAATATGTGAAATGGCTCATTATGCACACCAGATTCGTTGCTTGTAATCTAGAATTTTTAATTCAAGTAAATTTTGTTTGAGGCGAGAACCGGCCTTACTGGTAGGTACTGCCAAGCTGTCTTCACTACAGAACAGGTACTATGTTAAGAGCTCAGTATGAATCCGATGCACAAGATGTGATAGCACCCCAGTTCTCGAAGCATTGCAAGCCCAATGATGCTAGAAGTTGTTGGAATTAGCTATCAGTGCAAACAACAAAGTAAACTGAATGTATTTGCAAGTTGGGTGCTCTTTGACATGGGGCATTGATTTACCATTCAGCAGAAACCACGGTTCGTTCCCCTCGGCCGCATTGCAAGCAATTATGAGTGCAATAGTATGTGCCGCCACCTGTTCTTCTGGCACTAATATGCACTGTGGCTCTCCGCCAAGTGAATATGTGCTGTGCCTCTTCACATCAGTTTAAGTACATCATAAGCAACATATTTTTATCAGTTTGGCAAATCTCATTTTGGGGGCTTGTTGTAGTCAGGCAGGCCAAGGCAGCAATAGTTGTGAGCATTTCGCAGCGACAATGAGTGGCCAAGTTTGACTAAATCTGTCCAACACGGAAAAAGGAGAATTACACAGGCCTTTTTCTCCAGTTTCAGACCAGAACGAAAACCACGGTTGAACAGGTCCATGGACCTGTGAGTGGTATGAGATCTCCCAGGGATCTATGAATGTAAAATAGAGAATGGGCAATTCCGTATAGGAGGGCATGAACCCATTATCGCTATCTGAACAACTTCCATATGTGGACAATGGATCTAAACACCGGAACCGAACGAAACAGGAGTGCTAGCACACCTAATTTTGATTTTGCCTAACTGCGCAAATCAACCGTCAGTTTTCTTTTTTCCAAGCTTTCACAGTCCAGATTTCAAGGTGCCAGAATTTTTTTATGTACAGTCGACGACCGATTTTTCGGACTCTCTAGGGACCGCGAAAACGACTGAAAAATCAGGCAGTCCGGAAAATCAAATTTCACCGAAAAAATCACGAACTTATTACCAATATGCAGGAGGAAGACATCATTTGCATTGCTCATATTCTAAAGCTCCTCATAACTAAATTTCGCCGCGTGACATGTCACGGACGAGGATGGCGACCGCTTTCATGAGCTCGGCCTGGCTGTGCTGCCCGCGGCATGTCGCCGATGAACGCACGGGTTGGGATAAAGTCTAACATGCCGCTGCAGGAACTGCGCTGCGCCCGCAGTACGATGGGCCTGGAACGAGAACGTGAAGATGGCGGAACAATAAGAACCGAGAAACAGCCGAAGCTAGCGCTCCGTTGGCGTTGGCCTTTGTCGTTAGGCCTGTTATCATGTTCGCGTTATCTCGACGCGAATGGCCAGCGCAGCCGGCCACTTCAAAATTACTGGATCGCCTGAAAGTGAACAATGCTTAACAGCAGTGGCACGAACACAAACCCGTCTGACCGCGCGCGTTTGTTGATGACGGAAGGACGGAGGTATGATATGAAATATCGACCCTTCCAAAAAAATCTATTCAAACTTTTTTTCCTGCCTAATGAGCCTTCCCCCCAAACTGATGTCAACTTTTCTGCAAGAAAAGTGGGCTCATTACGCGAGTAAATACCGTATATGGCAGCTTGGGTATTGGTGGCGAGTGCGAACAAGGTCCGAAAAATCGAGCAGTCAGTTGCGGTGCGTCCGAAATTTCAGGCACTCTTATACATTGACTCTATGGACCATGTCGCGGTGCTGCGAAGAAGTCCGAATAATCAAGCATGTCTGAAAAATCAGGTGTCCGAATTTTCGGTCGTCGACTGTAAACCTTTCAACATAACCAATGTTTTTAGCTGTGCACGTTGAGGTAACAAGGTTTTCTGTACTTGCTACAACATGCTTGTTCATGAAAATGGGATGGTGTGTTTTGAGTGTGAATCAAAACAAGAATATTAATTTACTTTCAGCCATTTAATAATAACAGGAAAGCACTCCCACAACCGAAGAAAGCATGGCCAAGCTGGCAAGTTTATTTGCATTCAACACTAGGTTTGTTATCATTCTCTATTTCCTGGAAATGTGGACGATGACCCCCCAGTGCAACAAGCCTTGCAAATTAATGACAATGTTGACTGCTTTTATTAGATGCAATTTTGCTGTTGCATACAAGGAGAGCTAAGGAAAAGAGAGGTTGGAGGCGACTGCATATTTTTGGCTGGTGCCTTTGCCAAGTATGTGATTTACCTCAGCAGGTGTGCACAAGGAAATGTAGATGTACGGTAACTGGCATACTGCGAACGCTATGGGCCAAGCAAGCATGAACCTTAATGGCATGTTTTGCCATGTGTCTGTTTCAAAAGTGTCATGCTGGAAATTAGTAGGCAAAGTAGTTTGAAAATGGCTTCAATTAAAAGTAATAACATGCTGAAATGCTCAAGTGTTCATAGCCTGTTTGTGAGCACAATACAAGGGTTTATTGTAAAAATATTGCTGTAAAAATTTGGTAATCTAGGTATCGACAAAAAAAAAATGACTTAAGTAGCAGTGAGAAAAAAGAATATTCACATGAAATACTTAAGTGGTTAAACTTTATGTGGAAGAATATTCAGTGAAAAAAAACGAGAATTTTGTTTCCATGCAAAAGCTAAAAGAAGTGCAACAAATTTTTGGTAAATACTGTATAAACGCGTGTAAGGGCCGCACCCCGTATTCCCAAAGGAAATATTTGAAAAAAAAAAAAAATCCGTGTAAGGGCCGCACCCAAACTTTCCAGCAAACACGCAAGAATAGCCTTCGAAATACATGCGCACAGGAGCTTCAAGGTGCCGCCCATGGATGGCGCCCGAGGCCGCGGGTCATCATCATCATCGTTTCTTCTGCCGCGAGCTTCTGCTACTGTACTTCCGCTATCCGTATCGGCATCGGTATCGCCAGGTCTAACTTTGTTCTGTTCTGGCTGTCAAAGCATGCGTTTTTTGGTGGTTGTGTTAGCTTGGTCGCTCGGCATAGTTATTGCTCTCGTGCGCTGTCATTCTTCACTTTTTCATGAACTGCCTCCGAGCATTGTCACTGTTGCACGATGGGCAAGCACCTCAACAGCTACACGGCGGGCTTTAAACTGAAAGTAGTGGAGTTGCCGAACACGGCAAGCGTGCCGCGGACAAGACGTGTACAAGAAGTGGACAAGAAGTGTGTCCGACGGTGGTGCGGACAAATGGATGCGTTGAAGAATACTAGCTCCAAAAAGCGCGCTTTCCGAGGCAAGCCATGCAAATTTCCTGAGCTAGAAGAAGAGCTGCTATGCTATTCAATGGAAGTGCGGAACAACGGCTACGCGTTGACAACGGACATGCTGCGCGTGAGGGCACAAGCCTTGGCGCGTGCTAAAAGCATACCGCACAAGGACTTCAAGGCTAGTGCCGGCTGGGTACGAAGATTTCTGAAGAGGAAGGGCCTATCATTTCGGCGAAGGACCACGCTGTGCCAGCGGCTGCCCCCCGACTACACCGACAAGGTGCTCAGCTTTCAGAAGTATGTCATCGGTCTGCGTCGTGAGCACAACTATATATTTTCGCAGATAGCGAACGCCGACCAGACCCCCGTGTGGTTCGACTGTCCCGAGAGGTGCACAGTTGAACTGAAAGAAAAGAAGAGTGTTTTCGTGTGGACAACCGGCGCGGAGCGCCAACGGTGTACCGTTATGCTGTGCTCACCGCGGACGGGCGGAAGCTGCCCCCCTATGTCATCCTGAAAAGAAAAACGATTCCTAAAGGCGTTTTCCCCGAGGGAATTGTAGTTCGCGCCCAAGAAAAGGGCTGGATGGACGATGGGCTTGTGCTCGACTGGGTAAAAAGCGTTTGGGAGAAGCGCCCAGGCGCCATGCTGGCCCGACGATCGCTCCTCGTCTTGGACAGCTTCCGCGGTCACTTGACGGGTAGGGTTAAAGAACGCCTGCGCGGTATCCGCACAGACATAGCCGTGATACCGGGCGACCTCACCGGCATGCTGCAACCCCTGGATGTAAGCGTCAATCGGCCTTTTAAGGTTGAATTTCGAAGGCAGTATTCAGAATGGATGGCCAATGGCAATCACGACGAGGCGCCGACAGGGCGGCTTAAGAGGGCACCGCTCGCGACTGTGCTTGGATGGATTTTGTCCGCGTGGAATTCCTTGTCGACCGACATTGTAACCCGGAGTTTCAAAGTGACCGGAATTTCAAACAGTTTAGACGGAACCGAAGACGACTTTCTGTGGGCTGAACATTTACCTGAACACAGCACCAGCTCGGAGTCTGAAGACTCCGTGAGTGATGCCTGAACGGTAAATAAATGCCGCGCATTCCAGATTAGTTTGCTTTCACTTGAAAAAAAAAATTTTTTTTCGAAAATCGCGTGTATGGGCCGCACCCCGAAATTTGCCCCCCGAATCTGGGAAAAAAGTGCGGCCCTTACACGCGTTTATACGGTAAAATGCACAAATGTTGAACCACAAGGCTGGTGATTTTTACCAAAGCCATCAATTACACTTGATGAATATAAAGGGTCATGCATTTGTCAGCCCCATGGGAAGTGCAAATATAGCGCAGCAAACACATATTTATAAATAAATTTACACGAGTGTTGTAATCAAAATTTCCCACCAGCGATATGCAGATTATAATACGTTTGCAATAGCTTCCTGAATATAATATGCAGCTGGTTTTTCATTTTACAATTATTGTGCAAGAGGTAAGTTAAGGCGCATTCCCGCTTTTATCATGCACACTACACTAACAAGCAGTCAGCAATTTTTCAAGCTGCGTCATTCTGGAAGGGTCTTCCCCCAGAGCCCTCCTTGGATGTGCACCTGCAACACAGCATGACGGAGTGTGCCTTACCAGTCAGGTTGTTTCTTTTTTAAAAACTATCTCCCAGCTCTGTGAGTGATGTGTTCTGTCATGACTTTTATCTTGCAGGACATGCCGCCCAGCTATGAGGAAGCGGTGAAAGATGCTGCACAAATCCTGCCACCACCGTCATACATGGAGCACAAGCCTGATGAGTAGGCTTCTCAGGGGCCGTCCTGTGCGTCATTCTGCTGGGATGTGATCTTCGTGCTTGCCAGGCAGCATTTGCTGTGAAGACCAAGTCAGCGGTTGTGCGACCTCGCCTAACAGCACGCGTGCTCCTGTGTCGTAAGGGTAGCTCATGAGCCTATTAAGCTCTTGAGAGACGACTCTATGTCTCATGAACTTTTCCTTGGAACATCACTACCGGGCCTTCAGTGCAGTAACCTTGGTTGCTGTTCACCGCTGTATGTGGGGATCTTGAACTGTGGTGGCCACAAGTGTTGGCATTTTGGTCCCTGGCACTTATATGACGTCGCTTCTGGCAGCCAGCTTACCTCGTAAGGCATGATGCTTGTAAGCGTGAGCCGTTCTAGCTGCACTTCATGTGTTTCATAATATCACAAAACATCTATACAATGTCAAAGCTTGTTATCAGACTGCATCTTTCCTGAAATTTTTACATGCATATTCCTGTCCTTCTGTCAGGTGTTTGCACATGTGCCAGAGCCTTCTTTCAGCTTGTGTATTGTTTTGTGCACTTGTTCGGCAGAGCTGTGTATATGGCCTCTGTGTATTGCATAGGCTGCTTTTATTAAAATATCATTCAGCAGAAAATGGACAGGCGCACCATGAAGCACTAACATTGGTACTGCATTGTTGGCTAGTGGCGGTCATTGCTTTTGCATGAGACTTTGTCTTTGTTTTGCAGTGCTTTTGTTGAAACCAAGAATAGCTGACACAGAGTGGCCCTTTAAGCTCTCGTTCTGCTGCCTGTGACAGCTGCAGTGAACCATCAAAAGGTAGCTGCCAACAGATTTCTGTGCTGATAAACTTCGAGACACTTTTCCATACTGGGGCTTAGCCAGAATTAATGTAGATGCTATGCTTCACCATGCTTGGGGTTCAAGCAGTACTGCTGAAGGCTTTTTCAGAAACTATCAGAGCATCCTCAGCAAGGAATGTACTTAGTAGAAAGTAGAGTGGAAGTACATTCTGCTTTGCTGTCACAGGAGAAGGGAGTATTTTTAGTGAATACTATCAATACGGAACAGTGTTTTCAGCCAGTTTAAGGGTTAGACTATATGACCTGCTGACTTATCTATTCATTTAGGAAACACAGTACAGTTGTGACACTGCATGCTAGCAGTAGCTGTGTAGGAGACCATAAAAGAACAGTAAAGGTGGCATCAGTGCAACTGACCACTCTGGGTAGCTTAATTGGCGTTTAGTGCTTCAACTACTTGGGATAACCTACTGCATCAAAGTGCATTTCTATGTGCATTATACATATATATTTATTGCTCCTGTGCTGTTTTCATGGCTATGGCTGTTAACATGGTTGCATGGACAAGATCAGGACCTTGCAATTAAGGAACAGCAAAGGGACACGGGTGGACAGGGAGTATGGCACAGCATTCATTTGCAAGATAATTCTGGAAGCTGTATCCGTATATTACTATATCATCATAGCTAGAGTAGAAGAATGCACAGGTTGGCTTGCATACTGTGCTGTGGTCAATGAGTGTGTGGTGATATTTTCTTATCAGTGAAGGAGTGCGGACATGCCTGGTGAGATTGATGTCGAGTGGTCACCCACCAGCTTGCACACCCGGTTGAAGAATTATGCACACTGAGGTGAGCGGAGTTCCATTTTGCTCCTTGCGCCCTGCAGCAGCCCAGCTTAAACTGAATCATTAGCTGCACAAGTGATCCTATCTGTCTATCTTGATCATGCATGTAATGTCATGCAGTTTGTTCCTTTGCTACCTTGTGCTACTTTTGCTCAAGCACTTTAGTGAGCAGTCTGATGCTGTTGCTGCTAAGGAGTGCGGCTAAATTTTAACGAGTGTTTTTGGGGCACATGGTGAAATATTTGCTGCATCCAAAAATATATGCTTCTAGAAAGTTCTGGTTTGGCATACTTCTGACACTTTCATCTTGCAGTAGCAGCGTGCACTATTGGTGCACATTGCTTCATCAATTTGTTAGATTGTCGGATAGTCTGCAAAAGCTGCATGGAATGTCCCTTTCTCCACTCCTACACTCATCCATCTGCATATAGTTGTTGCTGCATCATATGCTTAATTAGCAGTAACCTTGCAAGCGAAACTGTTCAAGAAGGATGCTGTGGCTGTATGAAAGAAAAAAAAAATATGGTTTGAACATTTAGCTTTAATTTAATATTATTAGTTATACGTTGCACAGAGACAACCCTATAGCCCCACCCTTTTGCATTAACTAAGGCTGTGTGTTTGGATGGAAAGCACTGCTATGTAAATGGGCAGACTTCTTCATATGTATGCACTTGTCAATATAAAGAGCATCAACTGTGTTTAGTTACCTCTCAGTCACAGGGATTCGGAACAGGCTGGGAAAAAGAACTTCAGCTTTGTGAGTGTAAATTGCTTTGTGAACCATGGCATGTGCCCTTGATTGAAAGGGCCGTTGTGTGCACCAAATGTCAAGAGCATCTGTGTCAGTGAATCCTGGGCAATGTCGTCTTCACTGTGAACAAGGTTCCCATGTTACAGCGACAACATTGGTTTGTGTACAGTTGTACTGTAAATTTGTTCCTGAAATAGCGTCACCTTAAAGACCTCGTTGATTGCTTTGATGGTTTGGTTTTGTTCCTGCTTAGAACGGTGCATTTAGGAACTGATAAAAAGCAGTCAGTGAAGATGAGCAGTAGATGACGGGAAAAGAGAAATGTGTTGTGCTTCACCTCAATGTTGATGAATATTGAATAATGGTCCCTTTCTTGAGAAACAGAGCAGTGAGCAATATTTAGATGCTTTAACAATACCCAAGTTCAAGAAAATGGCCCGTAGTTTCTGCACAGTGTGTGCTACCAGCCTTTCAGGAAAGTGGATGTAAAGAACATCATCTGAAAAAAATAAATGCAGTTGTTTTTCTGATTTCCTTAAACCAACTACAGTGGAACCCCAATTATACGACTTTCTCGGGACCGCGAAAAAGCGTCGTAAAATCCAAACATAAATGCCTATAAAGATACTACTTTTTTTCGCGCGACGAATTTACGAGAAACTTCAATGTAAACTACTAACATACTGTGCAGGGCTTGGAAACCGAAATTGGCAAAAAAGTAAATGCCATAAGAGTTAATGCTGCAGTACAGGTACCAATCATGCTTTATTCAAAAGGACCTTTCCGGCACTCCACTGCCCACTGCCGCGATTCCCGCCAGCCGGCGCGAACTTTAAAAAAAGTCAGTCAGTCTCTTTTGGACCTTATTTGATCCGTGAACTTGCAAAAACTTTTGCTCAAGTTGGGCAACGTCCAAAAGGGGGTCCTCTGCGGCGTCGCGTGAACAGATGAAGTTCCGGATGCCGTCTATGTGCCGTAGCACCTTGGCGAACGTAGTAGGCATAAGCACGGCATCTGGGCCGTCGTCATTGTCCTCGTCCGATGTCGCAGTGGTGTCGGCACTAGGCAAAGCCTCCGCGATTGCATCATCCAGCGACACCTCACCGCAGAAGATCGCAACGTTGTCGTCGGCCTCCACGTACTCGGCGAAGGTTGTGGCGAGGCTTAAACCCTCGAAATCATCGGCGGCGAAGCCTGCATTGGCCTCAAGCGGCATCGAGGTCGTTGCGTCCCCAGCAGAGGAGGCAGTCTCTCGTTTAAGGTCCCGGGCAGTGCTGACTTTCGTGGCTCCATGCCACTTTTCCGCTTCCTCGATAATATGGAGCTTATCACCGAGCGACAGAACTGTTAGCTTTCGGGACATAGTGCATCGCGGTGCTCCACACAACTCAAAACCTTGCTGAACGCTGGTCGCTAGGATTACGACGAAGATCACGTGTGATGAACCTAGGCCTATCCATGTTACTTTGTCGGCGATCTGCTGCTGGGAAACTGGAAAGAAAGAAACGCTTCCCCAACGCGACGAGAGGCGACGCCGCCGAGAAGAGAGGGAGCGAAAGGGAGAAAGTGATTGTGGAGAAAAAAAGCGCGCTATTTCAGCACAGCAGGTGTCGCGGAGGGCAGCTGGTGGGGGAGAGAGAAACGAACGATGAGACGAGGCACGAAAGAAAGCTGCGCCCGCCGGAGCAAACCGGTCGAGCGAGGTCAATCGCTCCACATGCGGAGAGACGGCGTGACGAAAGAGATCCGTGGCTCCTTTCTTTCGTCCGTTGTTCCATCCCGCGCTTCGCGAGAGTCGTCATATAACGTTGGTCCGGCGTAAAATTGCGTCGGATAACCAGGGTTTTTAATGCATTGCTTCTTTGGGGCTTCGTCGGTACTGCTTAATCTGTCGTAAAACCCGGGTCGTCGCAAAACCGGGAGACGTATAACCGGGGTTCCACTGTAGCTCGTCTGGATGTACATGCAGACATGCCAGAAATGTCTTGTTTATGAGGTTTTACATCTACGGTAGATTATTTTCACTGAAAACCTTAAAGGAATCTAAACTGGCAACATGGGTTGTGTGTAAGGCTTATTGGCATATGTTATTAACAGGGCAAAAGCAGCACAAACATGGCATGAATAGAGTGCTAACCTCCTTCTGTGTTTCTTGTTGCTTTGTGTTTGTGCTGCCTTTTCTTAGTGATTTCCATTGGATGTGTGGGTACTCGATGCTAGTAAGCAGAAGTTTCCATTTGTTGACTGTCTGAACCAAGGATGAACATGAGCGCACAGTAGATGGGGCACGTGGAGGGTAAACAATTTGTAGTAGGGCATTGTTCATGAGAGATTGAACACACATGTCTGATCGATATTTTCAGTTTCTACAAAAAAAAATATATAGTATCAATGGAAGTGCACCCGGAAGAACATATCCGAGCTTACTTTTTGAGACAAAAAAAAATGACCTTTCTCGAAAAAAAAAAAATCGCAAAGCCAGCTTCGTGCATGGTTTGGTTTTCTGCAATCCCTGAAACCTGAACTTTGTACTGCTATAGAAAGGAATTGTTTGCACCCAGCTGTTCAGATATTTTTCTCTCGACATTTCACATACAGCATTATGAGGCAATGCATATAATTTTGTCTCCCAGGTTGGGTTTAGAGTCAAAAAGGTAAACACAACACATTTTGAAAAATGCTCAAACTATGGAGGGGTATATCTATAAATTTGAAACCTAGAAGCCCTAAACTTTGAGATGTGATTATGTGTTCTGCTGGCAATATCCATACTCATTTTGGAGTGCCTGGTGGGATTCCTTCATGCATGAAAATGTACTTGATTGCAAGCAAAATGCATGTGTTGGCAAATTTTGAAAATTAGTTACAAAAAAGGCCATCTTCAATCTCTTTTGAACTTACAGAAATGATACTTCAGAACATGTCCAATCGCATGCTTAAAAATAGGTTGCTTTATTTTTGTATTTCCATACTTACAGACTTACTTATTTTTGTATTTCCAGGTTCACATACAGGTGGGCTGTCCTTGCAGAAACAGCACTCTTGCATGTAAATGCTAGGCATGTGCGAATATTAGTTTTTTGGTTCGAAGCGAATAGTAATTTTCTTTGAACAATTTTGTAGTGAATATTTTGAATTGTTCTGGCACACAAATAGGTTGAACGGTGCAATAGGCATTTTCAAAATCCTGTATTTTTCAAACGCACAAGGCCATTACATGAAAAAAAAAAACAGAGTACACTGAAGGCTAGCGATACTGATTGAAGCTGTGTCAATATTCTGCAAAAATGGCCATCGGAAACTGGGTGTGCGGACCTACATGTGGTCCTGATGTGGATTATGAGACCTGTGGGACCTCCAACTGCTGTTTTTTAATTGGGACTGCGTCGTTTTGCAGCTAGTGACTCCATGTCACCTGCTAGGTGTCGGAAAGGGGCGCTAGCTCCCATTCGTGTTCTCACCTGTTGAGCAAATTTCATGCCGAGAAGAGCAGCAGGTGCAGTCAGTTCAGACCTGTTCCGCAGAAGGGAGCCCACATCCTTTAATCAGAACATAACGCAATTCGCTTCCACGGGGAGCCACTCGCATGAGGTACCGGCTAGCTGTTTGCACGCCTGCCCTGTCAGGAGCACATAGGCGGTGCGCGGAAGCGGATCTCGCTATGCGAACTCTATATCGAAGCACGCGGCCGTGCTGGCGCGTGCACACCGTGAGTAGCGTGGCCGCAAACGCCTGGGAGGTACAGATCTGAGTGCAGCGCTTCTGCCTGCTTGCGTCTGTTGCCAGGAGCACGCGCAGAGAGCACCTCTGGCATATGCGTGGGAGTGCAGGCAAGCGGCGCTCGGAGTCGGGGTTTAGGTCGCGCGTGCCACGGTGCCATGGAGGAGGTGCACTGAACCGAAACCACCCGCAGTAAGAGTTCCAGAAGCATTAATCGCTCAAGATGAATACTTCGAGATTTAAAATACCAAACATTCAAATCGAATCGAATACCGAATACTTTACTATTCAACCGAACATTCGAAATTATCAAATATTCGCACATGCCTAGAAATGCACTAGTTATCTTTTTCTTTTTTATTACTTCGCAGCTTTGCACTAGAGCTCTGCAGAGAAGCCATAATGATGGGTGACTCCTGCTGGATTCCAGCTCTCATGTCGTGCGCCCTCGGGTTTGGCTCGGTTTGGTTTTTATGGTGTTTAACGTCGCAAAGCGACTCAGGCTATGAGGGACACCGTAGTGGAGGGCTCTGGACAGTTTCGACCACCTGGGGTTCTTAAATGTGCACTGACATCGCACAGTACACGGGCCTCTAGCATGTCGCCTCTATTGAAATGCGACCGCCGTGTTCGGGATCCAACCCGCATTTTTCGGGTCAGCAGCTGAGCACCATAACCACTGAGCCACCGCGGTGCCACTTCAGATTTGGCCCGCTTGTATGTTTGCACACATGCAGTTGGTCGCTAAATGTACTATACGATCACAATTTGTTAAAATTTTGAATGTATAGTAGCTGGGAAATCGTGCTATCTGGGAACATAATTACTGGAAGAAAAATATTGTAACTCTATGGGGCATTTTTATTGCCAATGATTTTGAGCTCATGAAATGGCAACATATCAACAAGTTATCACTGTATCTACTTCCTCACCCGGTTTTTTAGTGCTGTGATGTAGGTAGACCAAAAATTTTCTGCAGAATTTTCTGCAGTGTTGCACTTTATTCATCATGTAATCTAACTGAACAAAACCAAGAAGTGACTTGGTAAAATATAGTAGTAGCAGGAGCAACAAAATCATGTTGCCGTGTTTCTCAATGCATAATTTGTATTATCTGTTTTCATGGTCTCAGTTACTGAATTGCATATAATTTTCAGACTTCATAAAAATGGCTCAGCAATAGGGCTGCAACAGAGTCTCGTAATTTAAACACCAGAGAGTGTGGTAATTAAAGTGAACCTACGCATGAGCACTTTATAAGGATAAGAAATAAGAGGTTGAATCTCAGTTTTACCTTGAGACATCCTCCT
This sequence comes from Amblyomma americanum, assembly GCA_030143305.2. Lineage (NCBI taxonomy): Eukaryota > Metazoa > Arthropoda > Arachnida > Ixodida > Ixodidae > Amblyomma > Amblyomma americanum. The sequence goes on from JARKHS020019528.1 coordinate 137,734, forward strand.
GAATATGTTTCGTACGTTTCGTTTACCACGTAATGTATAACTTGTCTGATGCCTAGCTGCTTTGAGGATGATGGCAAAAGAGACAGTCTACTGCCTTTTGGCAACTATGTATATATTTTTTTTGCCGCAATCGAAAGTTCCTTGGCCTAATACACGAATAATCACTTGTGGGGTTGAGAAACAGGGGAGAAGGATGTAAAACAAAATTCCATATGGGAGTCTCACTTTCTCGTGGTAGGTGGTGCCTGCAAACTGTGATATCAGGGACACGATGGTTGCTGCACCGCCATTAGAAGAGATGCCTAGGTTTTATGAAAGCGATAATTGAAAGCACTCGGGTTGTTTTAAAAGTACTATCAGTGAAACAGGACTGGTGGTATTTATGACAGCTACCAGCAACCGCATTTGCCGGCAGCGCCACTGGCTGCATAGTGGCATCCTGCCTTTTCAAAATGTTTGAAGAAATGGTGAGAGAGCAGGATTAAACTGTGCATGAAACAGTGACTAGTTGCAAGGGAAAAAAATTGTTCTATGAAGTTTATTTCAGCAAAAATAACAATTTATTGTTCTCATTCCTATTCATAAAGTGTATATCAACTCCAGGTGACGTGGCCCAACTACTTGGAGAGCCGCGAACCGGTGGTTGTGTCCTAACTTGCTTAGAAATTTTAAATAAAAATTATTTTTATAAAATAAATAAAATCAATGACTCAGGTGGAGCAATTGCTGACAGGTCACTGTAAGGCTAATCCCGCCTGTAAATTTACGCCACCGTCGGGTGAGTGTAAGCACCATGTGTGCAGGTGCCTACAAGTTTTTGTAACATCAAAACCGTGAAAAAGCTGAATCTCCAGACTGCCTAGAGGTACAGCCAGGCATTGAGGGGTGCATTGTGCAGGTCATGCAGGGAAGTGCAAAGCATACTCTTGGGTTCATGGCTGCTTGCTTAGCCAAGTGATTAAGCTTTTGTTTGTACTTTTCATGTTCCAAAAACTTTTGTAGCCATCTGTACCTCCATACAGGCGTTGTGCTGACAGTACAGGATTCTGCTGTGCTGAGAGAGAGACCACGCACGGTTCTGCTGTATTATGCTTGTAGTGGCTGTAGTCGAAAAAACCAGTGTGGCTGCTTTGCTGAAGGATGCGTGCAGGTGTTCAGGAGGGCAGCATGCTTGATGTTTGACAGTTGTGCTCAGGCATGTTGCCTCTTTGAAACCATCATTGCTTCTGCCTTATTATGATGAAACCAACTGGGTCATTTGAGGAGTGCACGCAAAATAAGGGAAACAGCAGTTCACTTTAAAGATTACATCAACGTTTTTCTGCTATTTGCACATCATGCTTCAAGTTCTGGTGCTCGTCAATCGCACAGCCAGCTTTTCCCAATTGTTTTCCGCAAGGCACAGCATGCAGCAATCTTTTGGGCTGTCCACTTATCCTGAAAACTTGCGATTTCGGTAGCAAATGCCAGGGCACTCTGCATCTATGCAGCCTTCCAAATGTATCTGCCTCTACATTTGAGCTTCACGTGCATCTCATTTGCAAAGCTATCACTCCAGATGGTGCGTATAGGCCAAAAGTAACCTATTTATTGTTATTATAGTCTTTAATCTCACAGAATATACTGTTATTGCTTCATTTTGACAATTCTTTTTTTTTTTGCATTAGTGGCTTGGATTTTGCTGTAAATTTGTGCATATTTAATTGTAGTGCCTGTGTTGTGATGCTGCTTACTTGGCTCTTTTTATTTAAGAAAGCCTATTGTGTTGGAGAAAGATCCGGATGCAGCAGTCAGTTACATAGCTGGCAGCCCAGCTGTTGTATCACTCACTCGCACTTCATTGGCAGTCCTGGTTACCGAAGTGCACACACAGCTGTTCTGTAGCATCATTTTTCTCCTTGCACTGGTGTTCAGAGGAGCTGTCACTGGTACAGGGCACACAAAAATCCATTACAACAAGCATCTTGCCAGGCTGCTAGCGCTGCCATTACAGCAAGTATTACAGCAAGCAGCTTGCGAGCACTGCCAGGCTACATTGAGCACTGAAAGCAGCAATGGTATCACCAATTGCATATATAACATATGAGGTGAAGAAGCCTCTGTTCATGCTCACAACTGCCTTGCATTGCGGCTATATGAGTTGTTAACACTAGGAACCTGCCAGCTTGACCAATAGGCTTCTAATGAAGTAACTCATTCATGCTGCACAGGTGACAGGGCTGCCAGCAGAAACAGTACCTGATGCTATTACAGTCTGATCTGGGAGAGGAGAGCAAGTGCTACAGAACAGTGGCTCCAAGGCTAGTGGCCCAGAGAGGATTTGCCAGCATTGCAATGAGTGTATGAACATGCAGCATACGTATAATTGTACTGCTGATGAAATAAGTTTCCATTGGTGCCAAACATGTATAGCCTTTGTCAGGAGTTCAGAGCCCAGGGGGTTTCCTCCTAAGCTGTGTAGTGGAGCTTGTGTAGCATTGGTGTGATTTCTACCAATGGGAGGGGCAGGACCTGAAATCTTGTTACCTTAAGGCAATTTGGAATGCTGAGGATACATTTGAGCCACACGGTGTGGCTCAGAAGCAACCCCCTTGAGCTCTAAACTTTTGACAAAGGGTGTGCAGTACTGCATTTTCTAAGGATGGCATCAGCGGTGAAGAAAAAAAAAAAAGGAAGTTGTCTAGCATTGTCAGGGGATGCCTTGCACTGCTGTCTAGCTTTCTATATGTGCCCTACAATAGCATCTTGATATGCATCCTCTTCAGACACCAAGAAGGCAGGCTATGTGAAGTTTCACAACCCAGGTGAAAACAGGTGACCAGATGAACTGGCTTATTTGCCCACTCCCAACGGGTTCTCGTTGGTCAAAATTAGGAATGGGCCAATAACACGGTTTAAACGAGTAGACCACATTTTTACCTGGGACTGCTTCCAGCCCTGTATCATGTGCTCGTCCATGTGATGCCCAGTACCTATCAAGGAGAAACATGGCAGTAGTGTTCTGGTCATTGGTGCACACATTCAAAGCACTGTTCTTTTGGGGCGCTGGCTCCTGAAGCTGTGTATACTGCATTGTCATTGCAATGTCTTTGGTGTCCTGTCGTCCTTTCCCCATGCAGAAAAAGTTCAGTGTGAGTGCTGTGTGTGCTTTTTCTTCAGAACAGTGTTACTGCAAGCTATTTATTTGACATTGCTTCCTTTTTCATATTTTGCCTGACATCTTTCTTTGTGTGTAAACGAGTGTTGACTTCAAACCATTGGTGTATACTTTTTTCTTGAAGCTACAGTGTAGTTGCTGTGTACCTGACTATTAAGCATGCAACCAGTTTGCTTGAAATATTAAGGAATACATGTTGCTGTAGTGGTTTTTAATATCTGCAATAAGCGGCATAGAGTATAAAACTGTTCTCTGCTTGTTGCATAGATTTATGCATTCGTGCTTTTTTCAAGAACACAGTAGTAGAATCCCTGTATAGTGAAGTTTCTTGGCCCAGCAAAAACCTTTGCTATATCAGTTGTTGGTGTTTGCATGACTCTGAGGATGCTGTTTGGTAATTTGGCTGCTTACTAAACATATAGTGTTAATTGGTTTATAAAAGAAACGCTTAGAAATACCTTCCATCCTGCCCTGTTCTTATCATCTCATTATGGGGTAATGATTTATTTTCGGTTATCACATTTTATGTTGCTACATTTTCAGTTTTTATCTAGTCCTGTGGAAGTACCGCATTTGTGCGAATATAACGCGCTCATGGATATACGCGAAAGGGGGTTTGATTCTGTATCTAAACCAAAGCTTTGCATGAAAATGGCGTCGTCTTCCGCAGCCTTAGTGTCATTTAAGAGGCAGTGGTTAAGAAATGCGCACGGCACAATCAAGAATGGCAGAACCACCCACGCAGTGCCACCGCGCCTCCGCTTCTTGCCGCTGCTACCTTGTGCTTCATGCTGCCAAGTGCTGCGAAAGTGTGCCCAATTTTTTTCTTTTCCCTACTCCTCACAGCACTTTTACTGTCTTTCCCTTCTTAGCTGCCTGTGGCGCATTTTTTTTCACATTCCTAGCTAGCTTTACATTTTTTTCCCCCATGCATTTCGCCTCATGTCTCCAAGCTTTTAAAAGTTGGCTGCCCCTTGTAGCTCATAAGCATGGTAGTTAAGCTGTCTCAAAAAGTGCCATTTTGTCGTTCAAAGTTGGTAATCATTTGCCTCCGGCTGTTGGCCTTGCGATAACGGCATTACCTGTCCATGGTAGTAAATCGATAAACGCTACTTATTTCAAATGAGTACACAGACATAACAGGATGGATGCTGTCTGTCATGTCTGCCTGTGCACTGGTCTGAAAAAAGTAGCGCTGAACTACTGTCCTATAACAATGAATCATCAGCTTGCCCCGAAACGTGTTTTATTAATCATAATTTCTAATGTGACAGGCGAAATAGTGCAATCGTACTCTAGAGTGCACTATAAAAACGGCCATTGCTTAGGATTAGGATGAATGCCCTGACCTATTTATTATGATGCAATTTTTATTTGTATCAGAGCAAACACTGTGCAACTTGAATGCAGTGGCATAAAGTTTGGTCATTACAAGGCAGCTATACATGTTTATACTTCTGTTTTATACATTTATGATTAGTGCTGTGGTGCAACAGCTGTTGGAACTTTATAAATACTGCTCAGTATTTCCTTTGTTGGCTAGATTAGAATAACAGTCTTGAAATGCCGTAATTTTGCAACAAAATTTTCTAAGCATACATACAGCATGTAGCATAACTGCTCAGGCAAGTGCTACAGGATGCCATATAAACTCTTGTGTCATGTGCATCTGTTGAAAGAATATTTCTCACTGCACTTACCTATTGTCTTGTGTAACTAGAGAATGACATTTTTAAAACTCGATCGGGACCATTCAGTATATATTTCGGAAAGCGTTGGAGGTTGTTTGTTCTGCACAGAGTCGCCGCTACCACTCAAAGTCAGAGCCACTTAAGGTTTAAAAATATTTAAATTTGGTTCAACTCCTATCTCTAATGTGACAACAGAAGACAACCCTTTTGTGATGAGCATTTGCCTGTTGCTTCTAGCCTTCACTGAAATCACATTAAAATTTATCAACTTAGCAGCTGTCTAAGAATATAATAATTGGTATTTGGGGAAAGGAAATGGCGCAGTATCTGTCTCACATAGGGATAAAGGAGGGAGTGAAAGAAGAAAGGTGCCGTTGTGGAGGGCTCTGGAATAATTTCGACCACCTGGGGATCTTTAACATGCACTGACATCGCACAGCACATGGTATGCCTTCTTAAAAACGCAGCCCCCGCGTTTTTTTGGTGGCAAAACGCTAAGGCGCCCGTGTGCTGTGCGATGTCAGTCAGCTTCAGAATTGAGGCTGATGGCAGGCTATGTTTTGCACAAGTGTACTGCCAAACCTTTATTGATAGTAAATCAGACGTGTTTAGACTCAATGCATTGATAAAATGTTTCAGTCTATAGCTGCAAGAATTAAGCAATCATTCTTTTCAACTTCACTTCCTGATATGTTGCTTAATAACCCTTGTCAACTCTGAAAGGTTATAAATCCATGCCCAAGGAAATCCATAACAATACTCGACCAAAATCACATCCCTAGCTATCCCTAATAATTAAGTTTCAACTACACTAAATTCAGTATTTGTTCAGTTTTCATCAAAGATTCTGAAGGCAGTCTTCCTTGTTTTCCTACCATTCAATATCCTGGCATGCCAAACATAACGTTTGAACCTTGCGGCATTAATAAATTAATCGAATCACTGAAGCTAACCTCATCTGCTGGAATTGATAACATCAATGCAAAAATACTTAAAGACACTAAAGAATTACCAATGTCATGCTGTCGTACATTTTTCAACAGTCACTTTCGTCTGGAGTGGTGACGCTGGATTAGAAAACAGGTAAGGTTATTCCACTTCCCAAAAAAGGATCGGTATCATCATGTCTTGACTACTGGCCAACTTCTATTGCTAGTGTTTGTTCTAAATTGATAGAGCTTGTCAATTTTAGCCAAGTCATGAGATTTATTGTTTCTAACAACTTCTTTCATTCTAGTCAGTATGGATTCCTTAAGAATTTATATTGTGATACACAACTTGTACTTTTTACAAACGATGTCGGCTCCCACCTTGACCTTAACACACCTTTAGATTCATTGATTTTAAATTTCAAGAAAGCATTTGGTAAGGTTTTCTATAATCGACATTTTTTGAAACTTTCATGCCTAAATCTTTATCCCCATAGTCTATAATTTATGTAGTTTTTTAAATCGGCTGTCATCAGTTTGTTTTCCCAAATAACCACTCCTCTCTGCTGTCTCCTGTGATTTCCGGTGTACCTCGGGGTTCCGTTCTGGGCCCACTTCTCTTAATCTACATCAGTTGTCTCCCTAATAATATCTCCTCTAACATACGTCTGTTTGCTGATGATTGTGTTTTATACTGACCCATTAACGATAGCTCAGATGCTCTCATTCTTTGGGATTCTCATCGCACTTATCTTTCTAATTCTGTTGCATCTATCCAATACCGCATCACTTGGTTTATGTTTCATAACTACTCTTCCTATACTTGTGTCATAGCAGTAAAAACTATTACAGATTTTGCCAATCTAGAAACGACGTTAAATAACCAGGCTCATCATAAGTTATATTATTTTCCAATTGATAACACTTGTATCTCCCCCGCTCACCGCCATTTATCCCGGACCAATAATTCCAAGTCTTTACACACTCCGCACGCGCATTCACATCGCATTTTTATCGTTTTTTTTCTGCAAACAGCAAAAGGCTAATGATCTGAAGAAGTGGTACACTGCTCCAGTGCGACGAATTTCAGAACTGCCATTGAAAACTTTGTTCTGTGAAGCCGCTCACCCCTCGTAAAACCCCTGTCTGGGGGCATTTGAGGACAAAATAAATAAATTACAGGTTGAGCCCCCCCCCCCCTGCTGTGGAGAATAGTTCTAGCAAAAAGAAATTGGCTTCTCATATATCTGAATGACTACAATAGTTCAGCTTGGCCACTGATGCTTGTATGTGCTATCGGCAAAAAATGAAATGCGAACAAGACAATTAAGCCATAGACAGCAAAATACGAAGCACTTAGCTAGGGGAAGCTCAATACTAGCTCGATTTATTTTAGCTTTGAATGTGCAGGCTTTTCTTCAGAAGTGTTAATAAACTTCGCTTGTATTTCCTCTCCAGGAGCCAATATTTTTTTTTTTTTGTGTTGCCACCTCAGTTGTCTTGTTCACGTTTCATTCATTGCTCATAGCATAGCAGGGTAAGGAGCATTTTGCTTTGAGGCCATTTTTTGGCTGTGAACTGCTTGTGATGTTTTTCCTCTGGGTGGATTGTGTGAAAATTGGCACAAAAAAAGTGAAGCAGCTGTCTGTGGGTATCTCCAGTATGGCTGTTATAAAGTATTTTGGTTTAATTTGGTATCAGTGCTGAATAACTGTTTGTGCTCCCTACTTGTTTGGTACTATTTGATTGCTTTTAGAGCCTAAAAGAATTTTTTTGTTCAAAACAGTACCGTGATTGTGGTATGATTAGAATGTGGTGCCATGATATGGTAACGTGTACTGAACAACCAGCATTTAATAAAACAGCAATGCATCCAAAATTGATTGAGTGCTCTCCCTTTTTGCTTTTGTGTCCACTCTTGCTTGGACCAATAATTGGCTTGTGGTATTTTCTACTTAATTTGAACTAATTAAAAAGTGGGTATATCTGACTGTGCAGTGGAAAATGACAGCACAGGCAGGTGGAGCAAGAAGGGGCGAATGGACCTTTCCCAATGACTTCCTTCGAAAGCGCCTATCTTCGTGTGCTCTTTTCACAAGACGAGCATCTGTTTGTCCACGATAGGCGATGCCGCTACAAACTGCGGGACAATATAATCAAATTCAATGCTAGTATGTTAGAGGTCCAGGCCGGTGCACACATTGTCCCCGCAAGCTCCAGCCTCAAACGAGAAGCTGCTCTCTGGATCGTGTCCATTTGAGTCAGTGATTAGGTGGCAATGTGGTCCCTGTAGAACATTGAGGCCGGCGCTATGGACCTCCTGCATGTTTGTAAACAAACGAGGTGGCGCTGCAGTCGCTAGCGAGCTCGTGGTAGGCAAAAGGTCGGGGAGTGGTGTCACGGATAGGTGTTGTGCGCGGGTTTTCAAGGCTTGTAGGCGCGTTTCTAGTTTCTGCGAATCACAGCAATGGTCGATGCTTCCAACTTAGTAATTTGTCGAAGTACACGAGCTCGCGTTGTCCACGTGCGGCCTATAAAGAGAAATAGTTTGCCACTGTGTATTGTATATATGGTTAGTAGTAAACATGTAGAAAGCGTTCCTGCCGTTTATTTATGCGCTAGGCATTGAATAAAACAAGTTTTGACACTCTGCACTAGCCGGAATGATTATACTTCGGGACAGTAGTGAGGGGAAGTGCTGGCGTTGTTTCGCCGTAGCAGACATGCGCTCATCGTCTGCTGACATACGTACGTGTCGCGCTGCGCGAAAAGTGGGGACAGCGTCGTGTCCCCGATCTCCTGTCTCGCTTAGCGCTGTTTTTAGCCGCATGACCACGCACCAGCCAGGCTGACTTGTCCTCTTGTTAAGCTGGTCGATTTGGTGAAAATTTTTTATTTCTAGAATTATTTTCTTTCCTAGCCCTGAAGTCTAGTTTCGTGACGAAAAATTATAGCAAAATATTGAGTACAAATTTATAAATTACGCTTTTTAGAAGGGTGGTCGTCAAAACTTGTGAGGTAATTTCTTTGATTTCAGTGCCGCATTTCTTTGATTTCAGTGCCGCATTTCTTTGACCAAAGCGAAAGCGAAGATGCCATAAACGAGGGAATAAACTTTAAGGTTCGTTTTCTGACCTCTCACATTTTCTGCGACTGGATCACTCACCTTCGTAATTCGCATGAAAATCAAATGATTCCATTTGTCGCAAACTATTCCTGAGACGTTGAGGAGCGTAATAAATCTCGATTTTTTCCCTACACGTGCAGTATTGTCTTAGTTATTTTTTGTAAGAAACGTTTTCATGTAACTATGCATGCATAATTACTGATCATATAGAAAAACAACTAATCGCGTCATCATACAGAACAGGGCTTTATGCGCATGCTGGCATAAAAAAAACTGCGCACTATCTACTCAATTAGAGACCTAGCTTGGGGGGACTTGACGACGGTGTTAATTATAATTACCCAGAACTGCGCCAGGTATAGCTATAAATAAAAGGAATGACTGAAACTAGCGTAGGAATTTCATATTTGCACCAAGTTTAGTTACAACGAAAACACTTTTCATGCCGCGTCCCCTCTCAATCTCGCCACGTGTCTGTTAGTAGCACGCCTGCGGCTGCTTCTTTCCAAACAAGCTTCGCGATCATGTATTACCTCATGAAACATGACACATGCATGATGCAATGAAAAAGCATATGGCGTTTAGCACACTTAAGGTACGCTATTCAAAGCACACCAACGCGACCGCGCAAGATTGGCACAACTTACCAGACTTCTTTCTACTCGAATGAAATAATTACGTCGTCATATCAAGAAACAGTTTCAAGTAACTATTAAATGTCACAGAACGCGCCATTTAAACATGGTGTGCTATTAACAAAATAACGCATTCCTTGGGGGCGAGTGAACCTGTCGGCGCCCCGTGCACTCCGGCTCAAGGTGATAAGTACGTGTGCAGCTACATGTCTTTTTTTTTTCCTTGAGCAATTATCGCCTACTATCCTGAAGTTCAGGTGAATGAACGCAGTAACTTGCATGCTATTATGTGCATTGAGTGGCAGTGCCTATCGACTCCCAGACTTCGCGCTTTACTACCGTGGACCAATGCCTGTTAGCCAGTTTCCGAATGCGGCATTTATGCGCGAGAAACCTATCGAGGCTAATTTAATATTTTTTATGCTACTACGCGGATCCAGCAGTGACGCAGCTGGTCAATATATGCTGCTTCTGCAGTGCACAGGCTTGAAGCAGCCGCCGGTAACTGCGGCAGCTGCGGTAGGCACGGGCAAGCGGAACCTGTTTTGCCTACCATGCGAAAGTCGCTGCTAACATCAGCGCCACCGCATCTTCGTGACGTCGCGGGGTGAAGGAGGTCCATAGGCTCTGTGAGGGAGACGCTCTGAGGAATTCTTTATGGGAAAACAAATATGTTGTTTACAACTCGGACAATGCAAAGATGTCCTGAGTATGACCTCAAGATGCCCACGTCAGTATGTACAGACGTCGTTGGGTTGCCTATGGCTGGTCCTCAAGCAGTCCAACTAGGATCCCTTTGTCTGTTCATTGTGCATACTCAGCATCTCTTGAGGATCATGTTCGGGACATTTTAAGTACTACTTCAGGATTTGTATGATCTTTTTTATAGGGGTGCGGTATTCAACGCTAATGTAAAAGAAGCTAAACAGAATAAGCGAAAAGAAATATCTTTTGTTGGCCATTGCAACCACTTTCTTTTATTCACTCTTTTGCTGAGCCACTGCCGTTTTGTTCACACCTCATCATTCTTCATGTTTTGCTTTTACTCGCAACAACACGGTGTTTAAGACCATTTTAAGACGCGCCCATTTTGCCACTTTCAGGTTTGGCGCGAGGCCAATTGGACGGCGACGCGCAGAGGCCTAGGTTTATAGAAAAGCGTCATGTTTGTAAACAAAGGTAGCGCTACAGTCGGGTGTAGGCAAAAACCCTGCATGCCTACACTGCGGAAAGCGACGCTGATTTCGAAACATCTGGCTTATGCTCATCGCTTGGGGTTAGAAATATAGCCGGTGGAGATGCCGAGTGAGTGGGGCGCGCGGAGAAAATTGAAAATTTGTTTTTGAGGAAAGTAAATGGCGCAGTAACTGTCTCGCATCTCGGTGGAAACCCGAACCGCGCCATAAGGGAAGGGATAAAGGAGGGAATGAAAGAAGAAAGGTGCCGTATAGTGGAGGTCTCCGGAATAATTTCGAACACTTGGGGATCTTTAACGTGCACTGACATCGCACAGCACACGGGCGCCTTTCGCCGCCATCGAAACGCGGCCGCCGCGGTCAGGTTCGAACCAAGTTACACCGGATCAGTAGACGAGCGCCTTGACCACTGAGCCACCGCGGCGGGTGGCGAGCGGAGGAGCGCCGACTTTTCAGCGTGCAAAAGGGACGAAAGGAGAGCGAACACGCGGAAATTCAAATTTTGACTGCAGACAACTGAGCATTCACAAAAGGGGTTTCTGCGATGGCCTACGGCGGGAGCGGACGTGTTTGCGTTGGGCGCCGGCGAAATTGGCTTCCATCTGTGCACCAAGGGGTGTTTATGTGCTGAAATTTGGCTGTGAGGATCCGGGTGTGTACGCCAACAGGACTGCATCAAGATTTTTGTGACTTATTAGTGACTTTCAAGATTCTTCTGTGATCTGTGCATCGGTCCCGCAAGCAGCCACAGGCTGCGTTCGGGCGCCGACAAGGCATCCGCTCCAGGGAATCGGCGTTCGCGCGCCGCCATGTCTGCTCCGGAGAATGGAGTGGATCTGGGCACCGAAATGCAAGCAAGTGAAGAGAATATGGATAACGAGTAGGGCTTGCACGCTCCGGAGGGAGAAGCAAGAAGCTGAGAGACAAAAGAAAGCTAGCGAAGAGCGAGCAGCGGAACTGCTGGTTAAGAAAACACTCAAAGAAGCTCAACCTACACCGAAGGGATGGGCCAAAGTAGCAATCCGTCCTCTGGGTGGCATCGATAAAATCACTCAGGGATTTGGGCTTTCCGAGCTCACGGATGTTAAGCAGCAGCCGCTGGTCTGACAGACGAAGCAATGCGCGGGGGCCAAATAACAGTCAATTCCAACATACCATAACAGCCACCGAAAGTGAAGATAGAGCGAGAAGATATCAGGCCATACAGGTTCTCAAGTATACGGTAGCAGAGGCTAAGGCGCTATCGTACCTGGCCAAAAATCTACAGGACTCCGTACGTTGTGCGACGCAAGCAGTTGGAGAAGCTACGAGAACAAAATGGCCTATCCAAAGCAGGACGTATCCTCCTACATCATAGGTTTGAAAACCTGAGAGCAACTGGGGGAGGCTCTCAGTCACGCTCAAGAAGCAGATTGCAATCGGACGCTAGAGGAAACACGATCGTAAAGATTGCTATCCCGGGGAAGACATCCAGACTCCCAAGACAAGCCGAAGCCTAGGCTATGGCAAGACCCCTTCGAGGACGAACGTTGGGCAAAGCGCAGCGAGTAGAGACCCCGACGACCCGTGGGGACTGAAGGGCGCAGCAAAGACAACCAAGCATGACGGTAAGCTCTCCCAGGTGACAGGGAAAACCCTAGAGGAAAAACTAGATCAATTGATCAGGGAAAATCATATGCTAATGATGAAACTGGAGAAGATTGAAAAGGAGAATGCAGAGCTAAGGCTGGGGATTAAGCATTTATAAGGGGTAAATTTAAGGGGACCCCTCCCGTCGGCAAGTGAGGAAGAGGAGAGCGAGGTGCTCTTAGTAAGAGGAGGGCTAAAGTGATAGACTCGGACAGGCTCCTGGCACACATTAGGGTCCTGAAGGAATCGGTAGATAAGAATGGAGAAAGGCAAGAAAACTTGCAAACTAAAATACTAAGTATTGAGGGAAGCCTAGGCTGGCTCATGCGCACGCTTCACGAGGAGGGTGTCATGAGCAGATAGGGGTAGACACAATGGCGAACAGAAATAAGAGCGGAAAAGCTGCCTGCTGCGTCGTCTGGAAGTGGAACTGTCGGGGATACCCCGGCAAGAGGGGGGTCTTGCAACAAATCCTTACTTCACATGCAGCTCCCCGATTAGTGATTGCTCTCCAGGAGAACAACACGCAAAAAGCTGGTCTCAAAGGCTACAGATGTTTCCGAGTTCCAAAGGGGTGAAATCCAAAGTTACCACCCTGGTCAAGCATAATACTGCTGTCACGCAGCATCCTATGGACGGGTAGATAGAGGCGGTTCTAACTGAGACCCACTGCAGCAACCAGGAAAGTGAGCACCTTTTTGACCTTAACATCTAGAGCTCCCCTAGGCAGAGGGAGGCATCCTTCACCCCCTTTTCAAAAAGGCACTTAAAATAGCGGGAAACAGCAAGCTCCTCATTTGCGGGGATTTTAATGCAAGGCATCAGGAATGGGGCTATAACACTCACTGCACCAAAGGAAAAAGACTCCTAGAGGCCATTCTAATCAATGGGATGTCTATCTTAACAGACCCGACAGCTCCCACTAGATCTGGGAACAGCATCAGAAATGACACGTCACCAGATCTTAGCACATAGATGTAGCAATGTGGAATGGAGGAACACTGGAGAGAACTTCGGGAGTGATCATTATGTGGTGGAGATCACTAATGTCTTCAACCGAAGAGCTCCCAAAATCAGCAGAAAAATCACTGAATGGGATAAATTCCGAGAAATTAGGCAATCCCTGGAAGTTAAAGCTTGGCCTAGTCTCATGGCATGGCAGAGGGCGCTTAGTAAAGACCTAAAGGAAGCAACAGATACTGTTCAAGACACCCTAGCGGTGCCCCGACTGGACAGTCAACTAGCCAACCTCCTGAGAAAGAAAGCGGATATAGAAAGGGAACTGAAAAGCCAACGATGGAATCGCAATATTAGGAGAGAAATTGCGAGGCTAACCAAAAGCATAGAAAAGCATGCCGCTGATCTGTGCGAAAAGAACTGGATGGAGATGTGTGATGAACTTGGATCTAATATGAGTCTATCCAAAACCTGGGCCATTCTCAGGTATATGATTAGTCCAACAAAATCCAAGAGGGAGACCAGGCTAAATCAAACCAAAATCAAGCATAATTTTAAAGGAAGTAATGAGGAACTGCTAGATAAGATTCGCGAAACCTATGTTTGTCAAGACCCGGGCTCTCCACTACCGGAATATGAAGGCGGGGAAAATAGAAGCATTGATTCTTCGTTCGAGGTTGCAGAGGTGCGGGCAGCGTTACAGGACCTGAAAAAGAAATCGGCTCCAGGTCCTGATGGAGTCACCAACACCACTCTGAAGAACTTGTATGATAATTCTATCTCTTTTCTAACTGAGCTAATGAACAAGATTTGGGACGGGGAGGACTTACCGGAGCAATGGAAAGTCTCTAAATTAGTACTTATCCCGAAGCCAGGCAAAAGTCTTGATCTGGGCAATATGCGACCCATCTCTCTGACATCTTGCGTGGGCAAGGTCATGGAGAAGGTGGTGCAGACAAGAGTCTCGCTACATGGAGAGCGAGGGACTCTGGCCTGTTGAAATGGTAGGTTATAGCGCACAGGACGTCATGCTAAGGCTTAAACGTGATATACTTGATGATCCCGACGGAACTAAAGGGGGCAGGGCAATCTTGGGGCTGGATCTTACAAAAGCCTTCGATAATGTTGAGCATAGAGCGGTCCTTGAAGGCCTCAGTGAGGCCGGAGTAGGCGTCAAGTGCTTTAATTATGTCAAAAGATTCTTAAGCAATCGAAAAACCACTATAAGTTTGTAGGGCTCTCCTCAAAGCATATTGGGCTCGGCAATAAGGGGACCCCTCAAGGTTCAGTGCTGTCTTCAATGCTCTTCAATTTTGCCATGAGAGGACTGTCCCACAGGCTAAATAGAATTGAAGGGCTAAAACACAGCATTTATGCCGATGATATAACCATTTGGACAGCAGGGGGAACGAACGCTGACATCTCATACCGACTGCAGGCAGCGGCAGAGGTAGTTGAAAACTATGCTCTGGAGAGAGGACTTTCCTGCTCCCCTCAAAAATCTGAGATCTCGCTTAATACCAAAGACCAGATGAAGAAAGAGACTCGCTTCTCTCACCTATACGGCCCAATAGAGGTTGTCGTTGGAGGTAGGTTAGTACCTAGGGTTGACACTATAAGAGTCCTAGGATACTTTCTCCAGACGAACGGACGTAACACAACCACTATAAAGAAGCTTAGCACCTTTGTCGCACAAGTTATAGGTATCTTTAGGCGGATCTCCCTCAGAAACAAAGGCCTGCGAGAGCACTGTCCTCAGATTAGTACAAGCATTCATAGTGAGTAGGATTGCATACGCGACTCCATTTCTGAATCTTAGTCAGCAAGTGGAGGACAAAATAGACAAGTTGATACGAAATGCATACAAAAGAGCTCTCGGCATCCCACCGAACTCCTCAACGGAGAAATTGCTTAGTATGGGAGTCCACAATACCTGTGCGGAGATCACCAGGGCAGTAAGAGAAGCGCAAATTTGGAGGCTTAGCTCCTCAATAGCAGGCAGGCAGATCCTCAATGACCTAGGGGAGAGCGAGAGGAAACCCCTGTATACTCCAGAGCTAATCTCCTTAGACATACGAAAGCATCTCAAAATTGCCAATATACATATCTAAGAACATGCACCCGGAGCATGATAAAGAGAGGAGAAAACATAGAGCCCGAACAATAATGAACAATCTTGCCCGGGACCCGCCGGGTAACATAGCCTTCTGCGACGCAACCTGTGGGTCCGATGGCGCCTCCGTCATTGCCGCCGTTGATGGGAATGGGGATAAAGTGACTGTAGCATCAATTAACACTCGGAATGCGTTAGTGGCAGAGGAGGCTGCTATTGCCCTAGCGTGCGTCAGTACCGAAGCCAAGATCATCTTGTCTGACAGCAAGGTAGCTGTTCACAACTTTTGTAAGGGGGTGGTCTCCAGTCAAGCCTCCAAATTACTAAGAAGATACCCCTCAAGCAGAGAGGTCTCCCTCATATGGGTTCCTGCTCATGAGGGCATTCCGGGGAATGAGGCTGCTCACAGCCTCGCTCGAGAACTATACATCCGAGCTGCTCTGGAAGTGCCCCTGAGTGGGAATAAAGACCCTCTCATAACGTATAAAGAAATAACAGAAGCACCCAGACTGGATAGGAGAACACTCTCATTTCCGGATCGGTCACTCAATCCAAAGGAGTGCAGGGCCTGGAGGAGGCTTCAGGTCAACAGATTCTTTCCTTACTCCATGCTACATGATGAAGACACTGGGGAGCCTGAGCTCTGCAGAAGCTGCCGCAGAAGGGCTTCGCAAAATCACTTAATTTGGGAATGTCAGGATTCTCCTGGAGCTAAATCACAAAGCATCCCAGACCTTGCCACCTGGGAAGAGCTGATCCAGAGCCACGACCCGGATCAGCAAAGACTGATCATCCGACAAGCGGAGACAGCTTACAGCAAGACTCTCTCCGCGGTCTCCGGTGCTGAGAGCCGGCTGGGAGGCACCCCCTCCTAATTGCTGCGCCCCGACCGCGAGACTCCACAATGTCGGAAATAAAGTTCATTCATTCATTCATTCATTCATTCATTCATTCATTCATTCATTCATTCATTCATTCATTCATTCATTCAATCACCAAATGAACGCTGCGGCCTAGGTATTGCTGCAGTGCCGCATGTCAGCGCTAATTCATTCCACATCTCTCTCTCTCTCACCACGAATTTCAAAGCGCGTGCATGGAGGAAGTTAATTTTTCCTTCCGCGTGCCTCCTTCGGGAGAAAGTAGCGGCGGCGCTGTCGTCGCCCGCACTTGAAGCGGGCGCGCTCGTCGTCTGCTACTGCGCATCGCTTCGCATTGCTTTCGTCGCGGCACCTTGCCTCTTTCGTGCCTTATTCTGCGTCAGTGTCTTGATGATGCCGCCCAAGCGGAGGTTAAACCACTGTTACGCGCCAGGCTGCACAACTGGGTACGCAAGAACAGCCCAAGAGCGGAAGTTATCTCTTTTCAAGGCTCCCGTTGATGAAACCCAAAGGCTTGTTTGGCAGCGAAATCTGCGCAGGCTTGACAGGCCGCTTGGCCCCGATTGTGCAGTTTGCGAACTCCACTTTGAAGCGCACCTCATTTTGAGGGATTATGGCCACTTATAGATGGAAAGGAATTAAGTCAGATACCCGAGGGGGACTGCAAATCTCGCCCCTAATGCAGTTCCAGCCCTTCTCCCGAACTTGTCCGCCTATTTGAGCAATTCAACTCCGACTCCAAGGCTCCAAAGAAAAAGACGGCAGCAAGAGGAGCCATGCGATACCAGATGTAAAGTTCGGACCGCGATCAAGAGAGAGATCATGGTGCGGCCGTTGCAGTGGGCAACGAAGAATGCGAAGGTGTTGCCGCAACGGACAAAGTTGTTAATGTCGCCGACCTGCGTAGACTCACACCTCCTTCGAAATCTTGGGCGCTGCATGAGTTCCCTGGATTTACAGGAGTGTGCTACGTGTGCTGGGCACTAAATGCTGCGACGAATGAAATTACTGCCGCAAGAGCAGTGTTTTTCGACACTGAGGCCGAAAGCACCATGACGTGCAAGGTGCATCTTTTGGGCAAGCTAGTGTCATTTCAACAAGCTGAAGATGTCCTAAGGAGGGCAGCTAGCATTCCGATTTGTTGCGGAGCAGCAGAAGTGTTGTCGGTATCGTCTGAATTGACGAAAGGTCTTTTTGCACAAACGGAAACTAATGGAGGCATCTACTTCAGCGTGAACTGCATTGGGAAAGCACCAAAAGAAGGTGAGCACAAGCTGAACACAATTGTTCTGCTAAAGTTTAATTTGAGGGAGAAAAATTGTTTTAGCGCAACACAGCGCTTGTCTCGACCTGTATACAGAAGGCACTGTGTTCTCTATTGCGCTAAAAATTTTCCACCCTCAAACATGAACGAATTAACTTGCCGTCAAATTATCACCGCTCAACTTAGTTTGTGACATGAGGACTGCAGGGCAATGCTCAGCCTTGGTGCCCATGTTTCCACAGAACTGCGTATGCCATCATGGCAAACGACACACACACATACAAGCATACACCACGCACAAGAAGCACATTTACATTACATACATTACATTACTTATACAACAGTAAAATTGGCTCATGTGTACACCCACAGAACGCACTACGTACGGCTCCCGTATATATACTCCACTTTCATACTAGGGCCAGTGGCGCTTGCCCATTGAGCGCAGTTATTTCATATAATTTCGACCGCATTGACTTAGCAAATGATAAATGCAATTCGGTAGGTTAAGCTGCTGATATTTCTTATTTTAAGAATCGTTTTAGTCTTGCCTTGTTTGCCGAATATGGAATATGCCGGATATGTGGCCCAGCTGTGGCCACTTGCAGTCTAGTGATACCACTTGAAAGCAAGTGGGACCATTTGTAAAACCGTTTGCTTTGAAGTGGCACCACTTCAAGTGGCACCATTTTGGCAGCGGAGGCAGTGGACCGGCAACAACGCTTATTCTTTCATCTTGAATCGCAGACGCCTACTGCCCCGAGCGCTATCAGCTGATAGTGTGGACCACCGGACTGCCTGGGCTGATTTCCGGCCAACAAAAGGACCCCTGCATACCTGCGACATCACGTGGTGGACATCACGTGGCACTGCATCACAGCACTGCTACGTCGCCTGGCTGTAAAAGGACTGCAACATCGCCATCCTGGTCATTTGGCAGCGGAGGCAGTGGACCGGCAACAACGCTTATTCTTTCATCTTGAATCGCAGACGCCTACTGCCCCGAGCGCTATCAGCTGATAGTGTGGACCACCGGACTGCCTGGGCTGATTTCCGGCCAACAAAAGGACCCCTGCATACCTGCGACATCACGTGGTGGACATCACGTGGCACTGCATCACAGCACTGCTACGTCGCCTGGCTGTAAAAGGACTGCAACATCGCCATCCTGGTCATTTGGCAGCGGAGGCAGTGGACCGGCAACAACGCTTATTCTTTCATCTTGAATCGCAGACGCCTACTGCCCCGAGCGCTATCAGCTGATAGTGTGGACCACCGGACTGCCTGGGCTGATTTCCGGCCAACAAAAGGACCCCTGCATACCTGCGACATCACGTGGTGGACATCACGTGGCACTGCATCACAGCACTGCTACGTCGCCTGGCTGTAAAAGGACTGCAACATCGCCATCCTGGTCATTTGGCAGCGGAGGCAGTGGACCGGCAACAACGCTTATTCTTTCATCTTGAATCGCAGGTTTGAGCTGTCATTTTTGTATCTTTTCTTTTGCACTGTCCTCTGCCCTGCCTCTGCTGCCGGTGACGTTTTTGATACGTGTAGTGCTTTGCGTGCTGTTTGCGACATGACAGAAATTGCTGACCTAAAGCGTGAATTCCGAAAGGAACTGAGGGAGCTAAAAAATAGCCTAGAGTACATCAACAAAGACTACGAAGAAATGAAACAAGAGTGCGCCGAAATAAAAAAGGAAAATGCTGCACTTAAAGAATCTCATGAAGAATTGCTACAGGAGCTTGAAAATCTGAGAAAACAGGTGCACGACAACTCTGTTAGAGTAACTGAACAAGATCAGTATTCTAGGATCAAGAACATTGAAATAAAGGGTGTACCGTGTGAGGATAATGAAAACCTAGAAGAGCTGCTTGCTAAAGTGGGCGACGCAGTGGGTGAGCCTATAGATAGGCAGGATATCGAGGTGTGTCATCGTGTTCCTGTTTGGAACGACGCCGAAAGCAAGAACATTGTTGCCGTTTTCAACAGCCGTGCGAAACGAAACCAAGTGATTGACAAGGCACGCAGCAAGAAACTAAACACCGAAGACCTAGGATTTTCAACCAAGGCATCGGTGTTTGTGAACGAACACCTTTGTCCTCAGCTTAAGTTTCTGCTAGGAAAGACTATCGCAAAAAAGAAGGCAATGAGCTGGCGTTTTGCATGGGCAAAAGGCGGCAAAGTTTTCGCGCGGAAAACGGAGACATCTCGTGTCATCCGGATTTCATGCGAAGCTGATTTGGAAAAGATTGTGTAAGCACCTCTTGCGCTACTCAGTGCATCTTCTTTCCCCGTGCTGATGAACACACCGAAAAATATCGCTTGCCCGAAAGACAGTGCGCACCTTGCCTTTCTACATTTTAATGCGCAGTCTGCAAGGAACAAATACGATGAACTAACAACATTTTTTGATGAATTTAGGTTCAAGTTTCATATGATAATGGTAACCGAAACATGGTATAAAACGCAAGAAGAAGTGCTTTGTCTACCAGGCTACAGGAGTTTCTACCTAAACAGACCCTGCAGGCGTGGTGGGGGAGTAATGCAGTTGATATCAGAACAGTTGCCATGCGTAGTGCTCCCCGACTTCACAGCTATTACTCCCGATTACGAGACTCTGACGCTCCAATGCAAGCAATCTATATTTGTCGTTACTTATAGGCCGCCAGATGGGAATACTGATCAATTTTTTGCCTACTTAGAAAGGCTCCTGAATTTCGCGTGTTTGAATAAACTGCACATTACCATCGGTGGTGACTGCAACATTAACATGCTTCAGCCTACTCTAAACTCGCAACGTATGTGTCTGCTCCTGGACACTTTTCATTGTTCAACCGTTATAACAGAGCCTACACGCATCACTTGTCACTCTGAAAGTCTTCTTGACATATTCATCACAAATAATCCGGAAGGCTGTATCAAAGCCGGCGTTATAACGGCAGCTCTGGGTGATCATTTGCCTATTTTTATGTTTTGTAAGCCCGGTGAGCTATGTAAAAACTTCGAAAAGCCTTGTGAATAATTTGTAGTTCAAGAAATTAATGAAAAAACGCTTGAACGTTTCCGAACTGCAGTTGAGGAAATTGACTTTACATCTGCGCTTGAGTGTACTACTGCTGATGATGCCTACGACATATTCTTGGGTTTGCTTAAACGTGCTTACACAGATTGCTTTAAGTACAAATCTGTCAAAAAACGCAAAAAATGTCGGAAACCATGGCTCACTGACGAATGTATTAGAATGATTAGTGAAAAAAATGCGATGTATTTTCAGTTCTTGAAAACAAAAGACCCCAATGACTTCATATCATTTAAGAAATACAGAAACAGCGTAACAAAAGTGCTACGCAACTCCAAACACACTTATTTTGAAAATCTTTTTGGTCGCGTTGCAACTCGGGGAGACGCTCTCTGGCGTGAATTAAATAAACTTTTAAATCGCAATACGCACGAAAGTGGACACCTCGAAATTAGTGTCAATAATCAAAGTTTTAAAGGAAGAGAACTAGCAAATAAGTTTAATGAATACTTTACGACTTTAGCGAACAGTAACCATGATGATAAAGCATCGTCCTACTTGGGTCTACCGAATGCCCACACTGCTTTTTTTGACCCAGTTACTCCAGATGAAGTGTATTCTATTTTTATGTCTTTGAAGAATAGCAAAGCGCGTGATATTGATGGCCTTCTTATCCGCCCCATAAAGTTTGTGCTCGAGCTCCTGGTACCTGCTCTCACACATATTTTCAATAGCTGTTTGACTACTGGTGTTTTCCCACAAAAAATGCAGCTAGCCAGAGTCACTGTTCTGTTTAAGTCGGGAGACAAAAATGAGTTTTCAAATTATAGGCCTATTTCTGTGCTGCCTGTCATATCAAAAGGATTGGAGAAAGTCATCTGCAAAAGAGTTGTATCGTTCTGTGATAAGCATTCTATAATATCCATCCAGCAGTTTGGTTTCCGACAAGGTATGTCAACAGAACTGGCCCTTCTCACACAAAAGGAATTTATTATTAAAGGTTTCGAACAACGAAAATTAACACTAGGCGCCTTTGTAGATTTCTCCAAGGCATTTGACAGAATTAACCACACAACCCTATTTTCTAAGCTTGAACATTACGGATTCCGTGGAATACCTCTTGCCCTTTTACAATCCTATCTGTCCGCGAGACAACAAAGCGTTTCACTAAAAGAGGAGTCGTCAGCTCTACGCAATATATCTTGTGGAGTGCCACAAGGTAGTATATTAGGACCCATTCTTTTTACTATCTATATAAATGATATAGTAACAATAAGCAACCAGGCATTCTTTGTAGTCTATGCCGATGACACAAGTTTCTTTATTCAGTCAGAGGACGCTAGTGAATTATCGTCTTTAGGTAATATTACATTTAGTAAACTGTTAGAATGGGGTAAAGTAAATTCATTAGAAATAAATACGAAAAAAACCAAGGCTGTCCTATTTCGACCTGCGCAAAAAATTCTTGATTACGGTATTTGTTTAAAGATAGGCCAAGAAAAAATAGATACTGTACGTGAGGTGAAAATCTTAGGTGTAGTATTTAATGAACATTTAAATTGGGATGCACATGTAACAAATGTGCTTCGCAACTTGGCCAAGGCCTGTGGCGTTCTGTGCAGACTTCGTTACATTGTCCCACCTAAGATAAAGCTAATGTTATATAATGCCTTATTTACCCCACACATCAATTACTGTAGCCTTGTTTGGGCAACGACATCAAAGGCGAACATACACCGGCTATTTTTAATGCAGAAGAAAGCAATCCGTCACATTGCAGGCTTACCGTATGATGGCCATACAATAGAGCTTTTCTCAACATATAATATAGTCCCTGCAGTACATCTATACAATTTAAACTTAAGTATGAAGTATAAAATCTCGTTGGCAAAATCCAATACATGCTTTCTCTCGCTTTGCCATCTCAGACAATCTTGGGATGTTCCTTACAACATAAGACACAGAAACATTTGGCTAGTCCCCTTTTCGCGCACAAATAAGGGTTTTAATAGATTGGAACATCGCTTGCCAGTATTATTAAACACACTTCAAGACACAGACATGGACATAAGAACAGCGTCAAGACCCGCACTCGTTAAATATTTTAGGAATCTAACAGTATGAAGCAATAGATTAAGGATTGGCATTTCCATGTTGTAATTAATGAAACATTTCTGTATAAATACATTTGTCTTTGTTTCAGATATCATTTTTGAAGTATGCACATGTTGTATAAATTTTTGTGTATAGAGTTTTTATATATATATGTGTGTGTGTGCGTGTGCTGACTCGGTATAATGTTTTCTGGTGTACGCGCGTAAAATATTATTTGATCGTATTTTGTGCTGTAGTGCAAGAACTTCTGCAGAAACTAATCTAATCATTGTGTGTAAATTTTTGTGTGATTTGAAACCGCTGTACGCTGCCATCAAAGGGGGCAAGGGCCTTAGTCAAGCTGCTTAACTAGCAGCTTTTAGTCCTTGCCCTCACATTTTTTCTGTAACAGGATAAATGTGGAATAAATGAAATGTGCAAATGTACTTGAAAGCAAGTGGGACCACTTGCTTTGGAGTGGGACCACTTGCAAAACAACTTGCTTTGAAGTGGCGACACTTGAAAGCAAGTGGGACCAGTTGTAAAACAACTTGCTTTGAAGTGGCACCACTTGAAAGGAAGTGGGACCACTTATAAAACCACTTGCTTTGAAGTGGCACCACTTGAATGTAAGTGGGACCATTTGTAAAAGCACTTGATATTTTCACCTGGGTGCAAATAGCAGTCGAGCGTGGTTTTGGCCACAGTGCCCTCAAAGCGACGACTGCCTACATCGCAGGGCGCGAGTACAATAAGGGGGAAGGGCTGATATGTGACCCGGTCCGCACAGCATGTGCTGAAGGCAGCCGTCGGCGTCGACTGTGGACAACAAATCTGGCTGTTTTCATTAATTCAAGTAATGTCCGAACGTATTTTTAGCTAAAGCGCATTAAAATCACCTACCGATGACAAGCAGATACAATTAGCGGGAAGCGCCTGTCCTACGCGAAGCGGTTCCCAAGCAGGCGATATAGCATCAACGGCGCTTATTGCAGTGTTATCATAGTGTGTAAATGAGTAAAACTACAATCTGTGGGCAATACTACGTAATATTTAAAGGGGCTGTGAAGGGGTCTCTAATAAAGTTGCGGCGTGCCTGGGATATTGAAGCACGCCGCTTCACGAATAGTGTCCAGCAAGGATTTTTTAAATGCGCTTTGTAGAAGCTGAGTTATCTGTAGTTAAAATTTGAATTTCAGCGTCTTCGCGCCTTTCCCTCTCCTCTCATCACTTTTTGCACGCTGGAAGGTAGGCGCTCCTTCACCGACCCCCCTCTGGGAGCGGAGCTTCCCGACCCGCCGGAGCTAAGCGGCTTATTGGCCGCGGCCACGGTAGCTGCCTGACGTCTGAAAGAATCTAACCAATGGCCACCTCTCACCTTGTCTACGCAGATGCGGGGGACGAAGGAGGGTGCGAGCATGAAAAAGTCGCCGGGAAGGGCTCGCCAACTTTGACGCGTTATTGTGGGTCGTCGGCTGCGTGCAGAAGAGTATTATTTGGCTCTGGTCTTCATGGCAACACAGTGCAGTGATTAAGTTAATATGCTCTCCTCGGAAGGCGTTTCAGAGCCCCTTTAAGATAAGGAGAGCCCACCTTGCGTTTTATGTCAAGCAAACAAGCAGTACTGTTTGCGCACAGCTATGTAAACAACCCCAGCGCGGGGCTGCAGCTGTCGTGATCGTCGCATTCCTAGGCCACAATGCGCACGCACAGTAAACGCTAAATGATGCACTATTATTTTCAAGCACTCATTTAGACGGCGGCGACTATTCATCGGTGCGGGCAGTGAAAGCACTCGAGTCGCGTAGGGTTTTGCAAGCGGCTTGGTTCCTGCAAAAGGGTTCCACGAGCCGAAGGGAATGTATGTTCGATTTACAAATGCACACATGCAGTGGGATAGTCGTCTCATTCGGCACTTTTCTCTGCTCCTTTCGTGCCTCAAGGTTACTCTAGTGCGACCTCGTGATAATAAGAGTTTAATTATCGAGCCGATGAATAGCGGACAAGAAAGTGGTACGTAGCCAGCTACAAAACGCCACGGCTTTCACGGCGCACATCGGCGAAGGCATGCACGGCACGTGCCGCTTTTCACATAAAGAAACCACACTCATAACATAAAAATAACATGTTTCTGAGCGTAAATAATAAAACAGGGGTCCACCGATTTCTGCTTCCTCAACAATCAGAAAAGGGGTGCCACAAGCAAGTCCACTTTCTTAAGGATCACTCAGGTCACGTACTAAGCTGACGGCTCCCGAAAAGAAAACACTGAAAATGCATTTTATTTCGATAAGCTAAAAAAAAAGAAAACTTTTCGAGCGACCTCCGTCTACGGTGTGCATGCAAGCACCTCAACAGTGCGCAGCAGACGACGCGGGGCGTGTATGCCCTCGTGACATCAGCGATCAGAGGTTGCCAAGCCAGCATGCAGTTCGCAGAATAAACAGAAAAAATTCGTTTTAAAAATATTTACCGCACAGAATCAACTGAAACTGGGGGAATTTTAATTTAACAAGTTGAGAATTAAATGCGATAGGCAGGGTATGCGTGAAAATAGGCTGTCATGGCCCCTTTAACGGACCCGACAGCTCCCACGAGATCTGGGAACATCAATAATGACACGTCACCAGATCTTACTCTAGCACATAGATGTGGCAATGTGGAATAGAGGAACACTGGAAAGAAGTTCGGGAGTGATCATTATGTGCTGGAGATCACCACTGCCTTCAACCGAAGAGCTCCCAAAATCAGCAGAAAAATCACTGACTGGGATAAATTCCGAGAAATTAGGCAATCCCTAGAAGTTAGATCTTGGCCTACTCTCAAGGCATGGTAGAGGGGAATTTATAATAAAGACCTAAGGGAAGCAACAGATACCATTCAAGGCACCCTTGCGGTGCCCCGACTGGACAGTCAACTAGCCAATCTCCTGAGAAAGCGGATCTGGAAAGGGAACTGAAAAGCCAACGATGGAATCGCAATATTATGAGAGAAATTGGGAGGCTAACCAAAAGCATACAAAAGCATGCCGCTGATCTGTGCGAAAGGAACTGGATGGAGATGTGTGATGAACTTGGATCTAATATGAGTCTATCCAAGACCTGGGCCATTCTCAAGTATATAATTAATCCAACCAAATCCAAGAGGGAGACCAGGCTAAATAAAACCAATATCAGGCATAATTTTAAAGGGAGTAATGAGGACCTGCTAGATAAGATTCGCAAAACCTATGTTTGTCAAAACCCAGGCTCTCCACTACAGGAATATGAAGGCGGGGAAAATAGAAGTGTTGATTCTCCGTTCGAGGTTGCAGTGTCACATATAATAGGGAGTCTAAATAAAATTATGAAGAAAAGAGGTGTGAAGAAGACGAAGAGGTTGGCGATACTGATGACGTGGATTAACCGAAGACTAAAGAAGATGAAGAAGAAGCATTCGGTGAAATGGAGAGAGATGATTGGTGGAGAAGAGGAGAAGACGACAAGGCTTACGTGGACTAACGCCAAGGCTATAAAAGGGCGAGGGAGAGCGAGGCACGGGGGTGGGGGAGGGGGGAGAACAGAGAAGCTGAGGCTCCGGCGGGTCAGGGACGCTTCGGCTGGAAGAGAGCGACGCCGGCTACTGCTCCGGTGAACTCGCATTCTACGGCTTGACTTCCTGCCGTTCCTGAGCCCGTTCCGGGGAGTTAACTGAGGACTATACCATCTACTACGGCCAGGGGTGTCTCCAGCGCTGTTGCCACCCATCCGGGTGGTGCCCCCAACGCCAACAACACCGGCATCACATCCACGAGCGCTTGGACCGGGAGCTTGTACGACGCAGCCAGCGACGCCAGCCACAGCATGTCGAACGCCATCTCGACGCCGGCTACAGAACCCATACAACGCCGCAGCCGCACCGAACCAACACTGAGCAGGAGCGCCGACCGCTAACAGTAGAACGCTAGTATTAGACGCTGGTAGCAGTGTTCCCGGGTCGTGTGTATTTATAGTCTGTGTTTTGCGTTAGTTTGTTAGTTTTGCGTGCTAGTGTGTGTGTCACGTAGGGTGTATTAAATGTGCGTCTGTGTGGGTACACATGTCGCCGAGTCCGGGGAGATCCGTGACACAGAGGTGTGGGCAGCGTTACAGGACCTGCTTCAGGTCAACAGATTCTTTCCGTACTCTATACTACACGATGAAGACACTGGGGAGCCTGAGCTCTGCAGTAGCTGCCACAGAATGACTTGGCAAAATCACTTAATTTGGGAGTGTCAGGATTCTCCTTGGGCTAAATCACAAAGCAACCCAGACCTTGCCACCTGAGAAGTGCTGATCCGGAGCCACGACCCGGATCAGCAAAGACTCCTCATACGTCAGGCGGAGACAGCTTACTACAAGACTCTCTCCGCGGTCTCTGGTGCAGAGAGCCGGCTGGGAGGCCCCCCTTCTTATTGCTGCGTCCCGACCATGAGGCCCCATGATGACGGAAATAAAGTTAATTCATTCATCATTCAGCTTCCACAAAAAATCACTTTAAAAAAATCCTTGATGGAGGATATTTCATAAGCGGTGTCTTTTGTTAGGCATGCCTAAGATTTATTGAGAGCCCCCTTTCAGAGACCCTTTAGATCATGCACGTACATTGAATAAGACAAATGCCATCTTTTTATTATTGGCAACTTTGTCGAGCGCGCGGCGAACTGAAATATGCTTTGTTCTGCTTGATGAAACAACATTAATTGCTTCAAGTTTACGCTTTCATAAAGTACACTTCCCTTGAACGAATGGTTTTTTCGGTGCACGCTGTCACATGCAAGGAGGATATATAGAACTTGCTGGTGTGGAGGCGGCGCTCGTCATGTGAAGCCGGCCGCCGCCATACCTTGCCAGTGGCAGACGCACGACGACTGCCCACGCTGCTGTTTTCGCGCTTTGTTTTAGAGCGCAAGTTGGCGTGAAGGGCATGTGAACATCAAGGGTTTGGCAATTAATGGTTGCCTCTTGCGCTGCCTACGGATGTGCAAACGGGTTCAAGATGTGCTGTCGTCTCACATTCCACCTGTAAGTACGCGAAAACGCGTTTGATTGAGCCACTATGCGCGCATTACTAAGGAGCGCTTACTGATGTGGTACGAGTGTTCAGCCAATTATATTCCCGAAATTACTGACAGATTTCCAAAAGATCCCCAGCTGCGAAGTCTGTGAGCGCGGGCCGTTCGCCGTGAAAAGTGGCAGGCGAAAGATGGAGATCCCCTATGCTTCGCGCACTTCGCGCCGGAGTGCTTTCACCGCACCGGACAGGTGACGCGACTGCGGGCGGGAAGCATGGCTTCTGTGTTTCGGTAGCATCTACAGAAGCCCGTGAGTATTATTAAAGAATGTCAAACCATGACATATGCTCGGCAAAATGATAGCCTTTCTCACGTGAGATGTATTCGTTTCATTATTACGCCTCCTGAAATTTAGAGTCAACGAAGGCTCTTGGATAGACACATGAAGCACTGGAAAGAAAACGTCTCATCTTCTTTCCTGTCGTCAGTCTTTTCTTTCGCTTTTGATTTCAGGGTAGTGCTCCTTAGGTTCAAGTTCTTTAATGACCTCGAATTCTCAGAAAACCAATTCAGCTTTCCTTTAAGAAGTTTGCGGGCATAGGGGGGGCGCAGCTTTGCAAAGGACAGGTTAATTGGATAGGCATGGGAGAGGCCTTTGCCTGCAGTGAGCGTAGTCAGGCTGCTGCTGATAATGATGATTTTACCTCTCCAGAGAAAATGTTCAAGCCCTCACGGCATACCTAAATGAGCAACTATGGATTTTTGGCAACCTCCCTCCAGAGTGGAAACATGCGGTGGAAGTCATCCTCATTCCCAAGCCCCAACAAACTTCCCTCTGTCAAGGCATTCTCCCCATCTTCCTAACATCTCTCCTCGGCAAATCTATGAACGGGTCGGTCAGACCCGTCTCCTAAACCGTATTGAGGCTAAAAACTCTTTCCCCCGTGCATGCTCGGTTTCCGCCCTGGACTTTCAGCCCAAGACGCGTTTCTCCTGCTCCAAAACGGTGCACTCCAGGGCATCCCATCTGGAGGCGAACACCCTCTCCTCACCCTGACACCAAGGGAGCATTTGACAACATTGCCCACATCGCCATCCTGTACGGCCTAAATCGTATCAACTGCGGCACCCGTATCTATGAGTACATCACCGCCTTCTTCCACAGCCGCACCGCCGCAATCGGCATAGGCACCACGCGATCCCAACCCTACGACACTCCAAATAAGGGCACCCCGCAAAAAGCCTTCCTGTCCCCCTCCTTCTTAATATCGCTATGGCCCCCTTAGTCCACCAACTAACTGCTCAAGAGGACATCGGCTACACCATGCATGCAGGCGATATTACCTTATGGTGTACTCGGGGCGCCCTCGCGGCCAAGGAAGAGGCTCTTCAAAAAACTATACTAACCATCGAGGATTTCGTCTCTAGAAGCAGCATGCAATGTGCTCCGAAAAAAAAACGAAGTCATTCGAATACACGGACCCTGCTACAAGTCACTTGGCCCTATCTGCCTCCGAATCCATGACCGTCTCATTGAGGAACGCCCGCTTATATGAGTCATCGTACTCTGGGTTCAACACGGCGGCAAACCCACCCACATCCTCCGACCATCCGCACTTCGGTTCGCAACATCACCCGCGTGATCCGCCGCATAGCGGGGCACAGAAGGGCATGCGCGAAGAGGACACTCTCCGACTCGTCAGGGTCCTTGCTATGAGCCGCATTCACTACAGCCTTTCCTACCTCCGCCTCATCAAGCCCAACCAATACAAGGTTGAAGTCCAACATCCGCACTGTTTTCAAAGCCGCTCTCGGACTCCCAATGTGCACGTCAGCATCTCGACTGGTGACTGTGCATTCACTACATTTTCGATGAAATCAGAGATGGGGTCCTCTCCTTCCAACATACGCGCTTATGCTCACTACCTCCGCGGGACGGGCCATCTTCTACCACATCGGGAATCCTCAAGCAACCCAAACACTCGCCCTCACAGGAATACTACCCCCCCCCCCCCCCATCCGTGCCCACCTTTACCCACGCCCTAAACCCAGACACATGCGCCATGAACTCTAAAAAGTCAGAAGACAAGCTCGGCCCCGCCATCTGCGAAGACATTACGGGCATGATTCCGCCGCTGTCTACGTCTACATCACCTCGTATGCACACCCACAGACATTCGCCAGTGTTGCTGTAGACGGACCAACACTCCACTTCTGGCAGCCTCTGTCCGAGCCCCAGACCCAACCGCCGCTGAAGCGATCGCCATCGCCCTCTCCATAAAAATGAGTGACGCCCATCCCAACAGCGCTAACATATTCACAGACTCTCAAGCCGCCTGTCAAACGTGTACAAGCGGCTGTGTCCCACCACAGGCGCTAAGCATCCTGGGACGCACTCTCCATCAAGACCACGTCATCACCAGGGTCCCGGGCCACGAGGGTCTTGATCGCAACGTCAGGGCGGACACCTTAGCTCGAGAATATACTCACCGAGCGGGGCCATTCCCTCCTACCCTACACCCCCTATCCTCCCATTTCGCCGTCCGGCTCAAAATCCAATACATTAATACACGCTTCTATACTCTCCCTCATCACTGCTACCTTGTACGACGTCTTCAAACACCCATTGCAACATACACCACTTAAATCGCCATCCTAATTATCCTTGATTTCATTTCACCTATTCTTGCACAATGGCGGTAGCAGTCAATAGACAAGCTACTCTCCCCAGCGTGCAAAGCATCCGTAACACGGCCACCATCTTCCAATGAAATGCCGCGCAGCCTGCGTCCACGACTTTCTGATTTCCGACAATTTGTTTCAAAGCACCGTTTCCCGACCATTGCCATCAGAATCCCGTCTGCGTACTACCATCCGTCTTTCAGGCTATACCGTTCTGAACTCGATGACAGGTGCTGACATCAGCAAAGTTCTTTTAGCTGCCCGGAAAGACGTCACCTCAATTCCACAACCCATATCTGCCGACTCACAGAATGAATGTGTTGCAGCCACCGTCAAGATCATGAACCTGTCCTTCACAGTGGTCATCGGGTACATATCCCCGCGTGTCAACTTTGACGTTGACCACCTTCAGGATATCGTACGCTGTACCCCTGCACCGCACATCATAACGGGGGACTTCAACGCACACCATCCTGCTTGGAGAGGCATCAGATCAACAGCCAGAGGACGAAAGTTATTTGATTTCGCATAGTACAACAATTTCGCTTTCCTCAACAACGGCCAGGCAACTTTTTATCAAGGTACAAGATCCAGTGCCCTTGACATTTCGGTGACTTCTGCGTATCTGTCGTCTTCAACAACCTGGAGTGTCGACATATAATCTCATAGCAGCGATCAACTGCCTACGCACATTGAGGTTGGTGGTGCTTTCTTAAGTTCACAGCGGCGTGTGGCGCGCTACACTAATTGGGAAGTTTTCACTGATACAGTTGAAAAACTGGAGCTCTCAAACCCCGATTATGAAAGCTTCATTGATGCTGTAGCACGTGCTGAAACGTCCAGCACTAAGGTTACAACTCTGCCAAAAGTGTACTCAAATGTAGATGCTGAATATGAGCGAGTTCGAGCAATTCGCCGCAGAGAGAGGAGCACGCAGAACGAATGATAGAGAAGACATCAGCGTTGCTAGGCGCACACAGAAACATGTTCAACGTTATTTAGACAAGCTGGCAAGACGGTAATGGCGATCCTTTTGTGCGAAGCTTGATCCCAGAAAGCCTCTTTCTATGGTATGGAGCATTGTACGCAGCCTCAGTAGTCAGCCTGCCCCACTAAATCCTTCCGAGGGCGTAGCTGTAAGTGCGAATATTTCTCGTCTCGACGCAGCGGAAGCTTTATTTTCCAGGATCACTGCTCGATTAACGGCCATATCTGTTCCATTGCGCCTCCAAAGCTTTACTCATTCACCTAACACTGCCCTCCTTGATCACTATGGAATAACCTAATGCGGCTTTGGCAGATACCAATAAAATATCGTGCCCAGGACCGGACGGTGTAAGCTTAACTGCCCTTTCTCATAAGAGAAGTAAGGCCAAGGTTCAGCTGCTCGCAGTTTATAACACCTCCTGTGAGACCGGCTGCCTTGAAACGTGTTGGAAGCGTGCGCGTGTGATACCTATCATCAAGCCTGAAAAACCATCTATTGACTTTAATGCCTACCGTCCCATTGCGCTTCTAAGCTGCGTCGGAAAACTGATGGAGAAGATGGTCCCGCTTTACCTGGGACCTGACGAACAGGGGAATTTACCCTTCGGCCATGTCTGGTTTCCCAAAATGACGCAGCAGCATTGACAACTTCATTGCCCTTACCAATTGTGTCAAACGCAGCAAAGCAGAGCGGTCTATGATCATTGCTGTGTTTCTTTACGTGAAGGGAGCCTTTGATAACATCACACTGAAGCAATTCATTCAGCCTTACAATCTATAGGCATTGGTGGACGGATGTATAACTGGCTGTGTGACTATCTGTACGAAAGGTCGATTTTCATGTCAACAAGTGAAGGTGACACAGCTATGCATCAAATATCTCGCGGAGTACCTTAAGTCTCTCCCTTTTCAATATCTCACTTGCTGGCATGGAAAAATGCTTGCCTTCTACAGTTGAAATCTCCCTTTACGCCGATGACATCTTTATATGGTGTTCCGGATGCAACAGGTGCATTGTGCATGCCCGACTACAGAGGGCAATAGGCTGCATCGAATCATTTTTAAGTAAGCAAGGTCTCATCATGTCGCCAGATAAAAGCTCAGCAATTGCATTTTCAAGGCGCGATCTTTCACGCTTTCTGTAAGTTGCTGGTACCCAAATACCATACGTCACAAGCCATAAATTCCTGGGGGTGACATTTGACAGGTCACTGTCATAGTCCCCACATGTACAACAGCTTAAAATCAAGCTTTGCTCTTACGTCTCTATCTTTCATATGCTCTCCACCACCAGAGAGGCTACCTATACGCCTTATTACTACGGCTGTATGGTGCGCTCTGTGAAGGCCTTCTACACTAGTCTCCCAGCTCTTCAGGGCATCTCACAAACAAATATCAAACTCCTTGAAGCTATGCAAGCTAAGGCCTTGAGAATCTGCCTCGGTCGTCCCAAGAACACCTACACAGTGGGTACTCTAGCAGAGAGCAGACGTTATCTGTATCAGTACTGCTAACCCAGGAGCTGCTTCGTTCCCAGATGCGGTTCGTGGCTCGTGCACGTGACCATCCACTCGCAGCATACTGCATAGAGGAGGTTTCCGACTTTCTCCCACCACACTACCAGCGCGCTTTCAAGACCTCTTCCCCACCTTTGAGGTACACAGCATGGCAAATCAAGACAAAAGTTCCTGGCATTAAAAGAAAAACAAACACCCCCTGTCCTGCACTTAAATATTTTGCTCTTGGACACATTTATGGATGCTACAGTGCGTACCGTCACATCTGCATTGATGGCTCTGTCACATACGTCTCAACAGCGAGGCGTCTGGGTTCCGTCAACGCACACCGCAATTTCGGCGGCACTCAGTCACCGCACCTCGACTACTGCTACAGAGCTGGCTGCTCTGGGAGCAGCATTTACTTACACTCTACAACAACCGCCAACAGCTTGGGTTATCTTCAGTGACTATCGTGCTGCACTACAATCTATAAAGTCATCAGGAAGCCCTCAGGAGCCGATTGTCGTTGACAAAAAGATTCACTCCGAGGCCCGTGAGCTAGGTCACCATGTGCTGCCGTCGTTACCCGCTCACTGTGGCCTTGAAGGCAACGACCACGCTGACAGTGCAGCGAGGGCGGCGCATAGCGACACCTCCTTGCTCCTATCTATACCATTTTCTCGCAGTGATGGCGCGAAAATCCTGGCAGACGCAACGCTCTTTGTGGTGTGATCCGCAGCGTCAATACAGACCCCTTCTACGTATCGGCGCCGCCTCTGACATCCGCATGCCACGAAATATAGATAGACGCGATCTAAATTGCCTCCACCGCATTCGCCTGGACGTTGTCTTCACTAAATCCTATTGACATAAAATTGGTGCATCAAGTAGCGCGGCGGCTGCGTTTTTATGGAGGAAAAACGCTAAGGCGCCCGTGTGCTGTGCGATGTCAGTGCACGTTAAAGATCCCCAGGCGGTCGAAATTATTCCGGAGCCCTCCACTACGGCCCCTATTCTTCCTTTCTTTCACTCCCTCTTTTATCCCTTCCCTTACGGCGCGGTTCAGGTGTCCAAAGTTATATGAGACAGATACTGCGCCATTTCCTTTCCCCAAAAACCAATTATTATTATTATTAAGTAGCTCTCTGTGCCCCACATGTGGTGTGCCCGATGATCTTCCACATTTGATCTCCCGCTGCCAACTCTTCAACATTCATTGCAAGGCACTTTTAACTGCCTTAGGACTCCGACAGGGCGGCCCCGTGTACCTGGAGAATGTCCTTGGACCCTGGAGGGACGCGGCTTCGGGTGCGCGCGGGACAAAACATTTTTAGTGTTTATTAGAGACACGAGTTTAGTGGACATTCTTTGACAATCGTGTGTGTGTGTGTGTGTGTGTGTGTGTGTGTGTGTGTGTGTGTGTGTGTGTGTGTGTGTGTGTGTGTGTGTGTGTGTGTGTGTGTGTGTGTGTGTGTGTGTGTGTGTGTGTGTGTGTGTGTGTGTGTGCGCGTGCGCGTGCGCTGTGCGTGTGCGTGTGCGTGTGCGTGTGCGTGCGTTCGTTCGTGTTCTTGATTTCACCATTCACCCTTTCTTTTTCCTTTTTCCTCCTTTTTCACCATCCTCTTCTCTAATCTTCTTCTCTTCTTTCACCCTCACCCGGAGTAGCATACCAGACCAACAACCAGGAAGACCTCTCCTGTTACATTAAATTTCCTCCTCTTCTTCCTCTTCCTCCTCCTCCATTCGCGCGGTATAACTTCGAGAAAAAAATTAGCTGCGGTTTAACAACCTCTGAACCTGGTCAGAGAGCGAAAGCAGTGGTGTATCGGGCAAGTAAACGCGGCTTGGCGTCTGCAAAGTTGAGTGCGTTCCGCACACTGGATAAGCAGCGCACCCACCCTGCCACCCTGGCATGTGGCAGTTAAATTAATGGTTGATCGCGAGAGGTTGCTCACCCAATAAACGCTGCGGCCTATTGCTGCAGTGCCGCGTGTCTGCCACAACGTTGTCAGCGCTAATGCATGCAGCCCACATCTCTCTCTCACCATCGCCACGTACCTCAAAGCGCGATTGAGGCGTCCACTGATCCAGGGAGCCAGTTATGCGCTCTTCCTTTCCTCAAAATCTTTATAGAACGTTGTCAACTCCAACGCCAATGAACACAATGAACGCCGACGGCCTACAGCTTCAGTGCCGCGTTTTCGGCACAACGTTGTCAGTGCCAACGCATGCAGTACACATCTGTCACTACCGCCACGTAGCATAAAACACGACTGAGATGTACACTTTTCCAGGGGGCCAGTTATGCGCCTACCCTTTGCTTTCTTTCGGTATGTAAATAGCTCGAAGCTCAAAGGACTTCTTGGTATGTAAATAGCAGCGCCAGGAGATACCGACCCGAGTCACCAGGGTTTTCTTGGCACATTTTTCTTATTCAATGTGCTTGACTATCCCATTGAAGCGTTGAACCAAGCCTTTAGATATA
Organism: Amblyomma americanum; assembly: GCA_030143305.2. Classification (NCBI taxonomy): domain Eukaryota; kingdom Metazoa; phylum Arthropoda; class Arachnida; order Ixodida; family Ixodidae; genus Amblyomma; species Amblyomma americanum. The sequence continues at coordinate 173,120 of JARKHS020019528.1, forward strand.
GGGTAGTGTGGGGCTGTCAACAGCTGCTTCAGTAACATGAATCGGCTTACCTCCTTCATAAGGTCTGATGTGAAATTTCATCCCTTTCGACACTCCGTATTTTATCTCTTTCGGCACTCCGTATTGCGAGAAAATCTCAAGTAGTGCTTCTGCGACTGAGTTGATAGTTTTCAGCGCAATGGCTTCGGGGTACCTCGTCGCAATGTCTACCAGAATTAATACTACGCGATTTTCTTTCCTCGACTGCACTCTCTGGAATGGTATTTCAATTGTAGGGATAGTTCCGAGCAGTAATTTCCAGACTTTTCATTTCGGTATCGTTCTTTGGAGTATGTCACACGATTTGGAATTTCGCTTCACCGGGCCAGTAGAATTCTTCAGTTATTCTGTTGACTGTGCTTTTGGCACCTTGGTGGCCAGCCATATTCGAACAATGCCCTCGACACATGAGAGCTGGCAATGCTTTCGCCATCACTAGCTGTAGGGCTTCTCTTCCTGAGCGCAAAGTACGTTTTCTGCAAAACAGGCCGTCTCGTATGAGGAAATGAAATGTCGTTCGGCATTTCTTCCTTTTTAAAACTTCCCCAACCTTCTTGAAGCAGTCCACCAGTGGCGCTTCGTTTCTTTGCTCCCGCACTGCATTCTTGAGAGTTACCCTCAGTAGTTCCGCAGCAGGTACCTTCAGTTTAGATGTACTTCCTTGCGGTGCTTTTGCCGCTCTAGTCTGCACAGCTGACGGGATTATTTTTGCTGTGACTTTTGTTCCTTCCATTGGTTCTAAACTGCCGCTGCCCTCACGTGAAACAACGTTCGCGCGGGTCTTTTCAAGTGTTTCCTCTTCACGTCTCTCTCCTCCAGGCCTAGGTCTTGCTGCATACTGGGGGTCCAGTCGGCATCAGGATCATCAACCTTTCTCACGCCCGTGATGTTTTCCAGCTCCAAATCACACAGGGGTTCAACTAATAATTTTGCCACGACAGGTAATAATAATAATAATTGGTTTTTTGGGGAAAGGAAATGGCGCAGTATCTGTCTCATATATCTTTGGACACCTGAACTGCGCCGTAAGGGAAGGGATAAAGGAGGGAGTGAAAGAAGACAGGTAAAAACGAAAATCATTGCATCATTAAAGTAACAAACAGAGTAGTCAGCCAGTAAGACTGGTCAGTAAGCTCATCTTGAACCTTGCTTCTTCTCACTAGGAGAAAGTTTGTGCCACTGTCTCTCAAAACGTTGCTGCGCTGTCCATGAATTTTGCCCTCGATTGCATGCATCGACAGCTTGCTGACAGTTACGTGCTTGGCTGGCTGACTCCCCGTCATCTCACGTTCTGACTTTGCGTCCATCCTTCGAGCTTCCTCTGCGCTCATGTCACCTTGTCTGTATATACGATGCACGCGGCCTTCTCTTGTGTCTGAAATCTTAATTATTTGGGCAGATTTTGGCAAAGCTTGGCAGATTGCCTGTGTCTGCCCTCTACCTCCTCCAAACCTACAGTCCGCGGCGCGAGGTCCAATCCGACTGCCCAAGAAATACCTCGCGACTTGGCCAAATGTGCCACTTTGTACTCCTCGCTTTACCACGTTTGTATGGCAAGTTCTACCGACATCTTCCTTAACCTTGCTTAAGTGTCTATGGTCTCGGGCCTCCATGCACTGATCTGGATATTCTGTGAATTCTCCCACTGTCTTCAACTTCCTCTCTTTTAGAAATACGGCCAAGCTTGGGTGACAGCAGGACAAAAACTGCTCTTCCACCATAAGGTTTTTCACTCCTTCCAGCCATCGTTCCAACTAGTTCGACAACCTCGATGCGAACTGCTGTTTCCGCATCATTTGGTTCCACCGTTCCACGGCCGCATGGCTTCGTTGATTTTGGCGCCGTAGAAGCGTCAGACAGCTGATGGCCAACTCTCCGGCTCCTTAAACGGTAAGACAAAGACCATCAGCGCTGCTCGTCATGCGCTCCGCCGGATGCATGCAGACATTGTCAAGGCAGTACGCTGCAATAGCATTGTACTGCAGCACACAGTGCCTGCAACCTCATAACATTTTAATTTACAGAGCACAAATATAATTGCATAGTTTTTCACCCAGCAAACAGTATAGATGAAGAAATCCCGGCAAATTTACAGGGAGTTGCACAGCAGCATTAAATTTTTGCAGTCAGCCTTTGCCTCATATGGGGTTTTCACAACATAAGTGTGGACAAACTGCTGAGTCTCACCCATGACAAGTCTCCTGAAGGTTTACTCCTGGCCATAGGAGAGAGAGAAAAGAATTTTAATCAGAGAAAAGGAGGAGAGGTCGGCCGGTGTTAACATGACCCTGGCCTGCTAATAAAAGCAAGGAGCTGAACTGAAGGCCCATAAATCATGAAAACCTATGTAAATAGTTACAGAGCCTCCTTTCTTTTTCAAGACCTATGTAAATAGTTACAGAGCCTCCTTTCTCTTTCAAGGGCCGCCGCGGTGGCTGAGTGGTTATGGCGCTCGGCTGCTGGCCTGAAAGACGCGGGTTCGACCCCGGCCGCGGCAGTAGAATTTCGATGGAGGCGAAATTCTATAGAGCCCTGTGCACTGTGTGATGTCAGTGCACGCTAAAGAACTCCCGGTGGTCGAAATTCCCGGAGCCCTTCACTACGGCGTCTCTCATAGCCTGAGTCGCTTTGGGACGTTAAACCCCATAAATCAAACCAATCCTTTCTATTTCAAAAGCGGAGTGACTAACATCAGAACAATTAAGCAAAAAAAGTCAAGTGAAACACCAGCATAAGGCTTAAAAGCACTGAAGAAGTTAAGTCTGTACCTCTATGCTTTTCTTGAAATTTCTCATTTGATGCATGCACACAAATGTGTAAAATTTTGCATGAACATAATCTGCATGCCCTTTCTTGGCATTCTTCAGCCGTGCAAAGCAGTTCTTTAGCTACAAATAATTCCTGTGTGAATATCTTAGAGTGATGCAAGAGACAGTCCATTCATTTTTACGCTACTGCTTCTGTAAAACGCAAAAATCATGACGCCGTAAAATGCATAATCCTCCCGAGTACAATATCAGAGCACACACATCTTGCAGTTTAAAAGCCCATTGCTGTCAACAAAATTTAACAGTTGTAAGGCAATAAAGCAGGAGCACTCTGACAAACATGAAGAGTGCTTGATGATGTAATCAAGAATTTTGGAAGAGTGCTGTATGGTCAGGTAATGTAATATGGAACACAAAACTGGCAAGCAATTAGGTAAAACTGAACAAGAAATTTTTCAAGAGCCCGACATTCCTTGTTCACCGCCAGCTAGATGAAGCAAACTTAGCGCGAATTCCCTGATCTGCCGATAGATGTATTACTCAAACATGTGCTGCCTTTGGTTAAGAGGTGTGTTACAGGATAACTTGGTACAGTCAGTCACTGAATATCAAGTTGATGCATTCTGTTATATTTCCAGCAGTTGGCATTGCCATCCGCAGTCATGTTTCATTCGCATGCATGCATTTCATACCGATGCTGTGATAGTTATCTGCAGGAAATTCCATATTGAAGAATCAAATGGCATAAAAGGCAAGGACAAGAAATGACATGACCAGTGCTGATGTCACCTAAACTTGAGTTGGACAATGAAAATATATAGCTATGCCAAGCAACGACAAACGCACAAAATGTACAAACAGACGTACCCATGAAAACCAAGCATCCATGTGGCGTGAATACTCTTTACTACAACCGTGATTTTGGCGAAAACTCCCTGACCGAAAGAGAGCAGAGTTTGTTAGGGATAATAACGAGAGTAAACTATATATCCTAGAAAAAATCGGCAAGAATAAATGGGAAGGCATGGTAACCGATGGTCCCTTAGGGTAATGGAGTGGATTCCAGAAGAAGGCTAACGGTGGTTGCAGTGAGTCAAGTGGGTAAGCTTGGAATTCGGAAGTTTGCAGGGATAAAGTGGACGTGACTGGCGCAGGACAGGCTTAAGCGAAGGTCGGTGGGAAAGGCCCCGCAGTGGAGCTGGCGCGGATGATGATGATGACGACGATTAATGTTGCCGATGCTGCTCAGCTAGCTGCCCAGAGCGTGTGCTCTATTTTATGCTTGCCATTTTCATATTCATGCAAAGTGTTCGTCGCGAAAAAAAGAATAATGATGCCACCTGTTCCGACAGTTTTCATTTTGGTGAGTGCTCCGGCACGGGTGAATCTTACGCTGAGGCAAGCCAGGCAGAACGCCTTGCAATTCCTTCAACGCAGCAATATGGCGCGGCCTCTGCACTGTATCCTGATCAGCCATATTTTGGCAGGTTTTAACTTGAAGCTTGATTACCGCAATGTATACAGCTGTGGTAGACATGCATCTTGCATCAGAGTCCGTTATATGTTATAATCTGTCTCCTCCCAGACGGAGATAAGTAATCTTGGACTGGCTAATGGTCTGATGCTCCCCTCTCGTCTATCGTTCATTTTGTGCTGTCAACAATTCATCTCCCCTGGCTACCTTCTACGGACGACTATAGAGTAAATTCAAAGCGCTCTTTTCCGAGAATTTGCTTCATTTAGCATCGCAACAGCACTTTGTTTACAACCGCCAGATAAAAATACCGATAATGTGAACAATATGAACTGTGATTTGTGTTCTGAAGCTGAAAGCACATTGAAGTACAGTATTGGTCAAAGCTCTTAAGGCCATAGCATTCAGCTGCGGCGAAATGAATGTTCCTAGAATGCCCCGTGTAGCGAATCATTCAAAACATGTCAAGCAGGTAGCTTCTCTACCACAAGAAGAAAAGTTCTGGTAGCATTTCAAGATCACTCGGTCTTTAAAAGTGCTGTAATGGCTCTGTTATGCGGCTGAAGGGGAAAACCTTTGGCCGTAAGACTTTTGATCAAGAGTGTATGTGATTGAATCGGATTATCAGCGAGGCAGTTTGGACGGCTAAAATGCAGTTGTCGGTGTCTGCAGTTTTTCTTTAGTTTTACCTAAGCTTGTAATAATTACGGCAGTGTGAACGATACTCTATATTTAATATAATATAATTGGTTTTGGGGGAAAGGAAATGGCGCAGTATCTGTCTCATATATCGTTGGACACCTGAACCGCGCCGTAAGGGAAGGGATAAAGGAGGGAGTGAAAGAAGAAAGGAAGAAGGAGGTGCCGTAGTGGAGGGCTCCAGAATAATTTCGACCACCTGGGGATCTTTAACGTGCACTGACATCGCACAGCACACGGGCGCCTTAGCGTTTTTCCTCCATAAAAACGCAGCCGCCGTGGTCGGGTTCGAACCCGGGAACTCCGGATCAGTAGTCGAGCGCCCTATCCACTGAGCCACCGCGGCGGGTACCCTATATTTGCAGCGCACTCGTTTTTGGGAAAGGCTTCAAAGGCGAGTTTGTGCGAGAACAATACAGCGTTCTGTAGAGACAGCGTTCACTCCTTTTTTTTTTTTGCGAAGGGGCCGTGTTGGAAAGAGGCGTTCGAAGAAAGGAAAGTAACAAATTAAGCGCATCACCCTCTTTCGCTCTTTAACGTCGGGCTCAAGAAATATTCCTTAAGCCAACTCTTCGCCGCAGTGCACCTGTGTCGCACTGAGCACATCCTGGCGGCGAACTTAGGTGCTACTTGGGAGCCCTGAAAACCATTTCTTTGCCTTTTTCTGTGCCCTCCACTACGGCACCTCTTCTCTCCTTTCTTCTTTCAGTCCCTCCTTTATCCCTTCCCTTACGGCGCGGTTCAGGTGTCCTACGATATATGAGACAAATACTGCGCCATTTCCTTTCCCCCAAAAAACCAATTATTATTATTATTTGTGGGCCCCGCCGCGGTGGCTCAGTGGTTAGGGCGCTCGACTACTGATCCGGAGTTCCCGGGTTCGAACCCGACCGCGGCGGCTGCGTTTTTATGGAGGAAAAATGCTAAGGCGCCCGTGTGCTGTGCGATGTCAGTGCACGTTAAAGATCCCCAGGTGGTCTAAATTATGCCGGAGCCCTCCACTACGGCACCTATTCTTCCTTTCTTCTTTCACTCCCTCCTTTATCCCTTCCCTTACGGCGCGGTTCAGGTGTCCAAAGATATATGAGACAGATACTGCGCCATTTCCTTTCCCCAAAAAAACCAATTATTATTATTATTATTATTTGCCTTTTTCTGCGGCTTGCACTGAAGTGGGGCACTGACTGCAGGCGCTGGCAGCGATCTAGCCCAGGGATACCGCTTGACGCTCCTATTGTCTGCGGGAAAACTGGAATGAACTTCGATCTGCCTCACAGAGACCTAGGATGATTCGAAAGCGTATACGCCGATGGCTTTTTTTCTGTTTACCGTCTTTGCCCCACTCCCCTCCTTTTTCCACAGCAAGCAAGTGTTCCCCAAGTGCGTTGCGGAGATGATCTACCTGAACAGCCATTCTTAGCTTCCGCGCTCACGTGCAGAATTCCACCAGATTTCCGCCCGCTGCGAGTGGCGCACCGAAGCGGCGGCGCGGCGTGCGCACGCGCAGCCGATCGATGCGGCGGAGCGCGGGCAGCGCTGGGCACCGTCGCGGGACCGGCGACGAGCAGGTGAGCCCCGTTTTTCGACGATCGTCGCGGGTATGGGCCGCCCTTGTTATAGGCCCGCGTGAGACGTGGGACGTGTGGGGCACATACGAGGTGCCCCTCATGTCTGCACCCTCGGGCATGGGCGCGGAGGCGACACGCGGGTTCCGTCACACCGGCGCCCCACCCACCTGTTTTGACGATGCTCGTGTACAGCGGCCACTTTAAGCTTGCGCAATTCGAGTGTCGCCTCGAACAGTGGCATAATACACTTCCCAGATTACAAGCAGCGCGACATGGGTCGTAGATGCCATTCGATAATGCTCGCGTGGCGCCGAAACCGGCTCCCTTGCTCTCTTCGGACCGGCGGTCGCGCTCCTGGAGCACGGGAAGTGGCGTTTCTGTGCCATGCAGTCATCACGTCGTCATAGAGCTATCAACTTTGGTAGCGCCATTACTCTGACTGTGCACTCGCAAAAAGAAGGGCATTTGTTGCGTCTGGGGCATATATATTGACCAGGTGATTAGCGTCAAAATGCTCGCATTTGCATTCAAGTCAGGCGTATTTTTATCGGCGCTGCGATCGACACCATGCCTCAGTGTATGACTGTGCCGGCTGCCAGTGCGTCAAAAGACAACGTACAGTGCGGAGTGTGCATTCGCAGGTTCTAACAATGTTTGCGCACGCCCTGGTGTGGTCGTATGAAATGAATCCACGCAGCGCACTCACGCCCCAACTCAACCTGAATCCGAAGTAAACGAGGCAGCGTTATGCATTAGTCTGGTGCTTGCTGTCTCTATGCTATTCGTCAATGTTTAATTAGCCATGACCTTATAATTATACAATTGTTTGACTCGCTTTTCACAAAAGCTGCCAGTAATAAAGTTAAGGAACGTTGAGAAGCTCCGCAGTGCAACTTTTATGCTGACTTGCTTTGCGTAGTTCCTTTTCCCGGCCAATATAGAAAGCCTGGAAAGTTTTAGAGGGACACTGCCGACTATTTCATGCATTGCGTTTCATGCACGTTTGGTTGTTAGCGTTTTCCACGCTCTCACTGAACTTGTGACGTCCTCCGTAACTTCAGTGGCCTTTAGAATAATGCTAGGCGAGTAGTTCCGAGTGACAGAAGCAAGGACAGAAGTCATAGAGTTTCTACCTGAAGGAAAGCTGGTGGCTGTGCGCCTCATCTATACCGCGGGAATGCGCAGGAGCGCCAGGAAGATGAGGAGGTTTTGCTCTGCTGTTGAGCATGAAACATGGATTCAGCCCTTACAATGCTGCTTTTCTCTCATCAAACCTCGAACGAATGCTCCGAAAGTTTCCATACCAGCCTGTCACTTGTGTTAAATTTATTGAAGAAGTAAGAAACGCACCGCTGAAATAATTTAATCTGCGTGAGAGCATAGCAGCGCAGCTACCGATTCTGCAGCGCAGCTGCCGATATACAGAATCCACATTTTAGTTACGACACTAGCAAGGCGAAATAAGAAGCTTCATCTTCCCGGTATTTTCGCGGTGGTGGATGAAGCGGGGGTTAAAGTTAAGCCAGGAAAACGGCCCACACCAGTAAGTCGCCATCCTGGACGCCATATTACAACACATTACTGTAGCCAGCACAGTTTTTTCTCGTTGAGTCGAGGATGGGTAATGTTTGAACTTGAACCCGGCAAACTGCGGTGGAGAAAATAATTACATGCCACTCTTACGCGTATTTTCAATGTTTTGAAACATATTTTGTGGTGTTAGCATGCTGATTGTTATCTTTTCTTTAAAAAAAAATATCGGACGATTGTGAATGATATTCACGTGGTCCCCGAGTAAACGCTCTTGGAGTTAGGGTTTGAAACTTTTGCTTTCGAGCCTAGTTTCGGGTTGCTTAAGGGGATCGCGCTCTCATGCACCGCGGTGCCACCTTTGTGCGTTGCATACAATGCAAAAGCTCTAACATGATTGGGCATGTCGCATCACCAGTGAGTAAGCGTGCCAAATGATGCATTTCACAACAACTATGTACTGCAAAGCGCGTGAAAGTCTCCCGCACTTGGAACTTTCTTTAAAGGCGGATGACACTAAGCGAGTAGACCTTGGTGCTGTTTACTATTTCACGGCTTTTGACTTTGTTAACGCCATTGCCCTCAATCTGCTTGACAGAGTACACATCGGTGCTGCCTATAAAAGATAGAGGTGTTCTCGTTTAATTGCGTTTCGTATGACGTTTTGCAGCACTAATACATGTGATTAGTAAAGGTGACGCTGTTTCGTGCATTTCTGCCTCCACCTAGCTGCTGCTCATGCATACCGGCAAGCTGCTCTTTCAATCGATTGGGATGACTCAGAGAGCTTTACTGTCGACGAAAAATCTCGTCATGAGCTCGTCCCGCACCAGAAATAAGCACGGCACCGTCGTCCTCAGCAACGAAAAAATGTTTTAAAAAATGCATGAGGCCCGCGGCAGTTTAACAAACCTTCGACATTTACTATAACGAAACGCTGACTATCCAAAATAAACCAGGCAGAGCAGTTTCTATGGACATCGGCGCCATTTCCTTTGGGTATTTCGCTCGTCCTCTTGGGCCAAAGCAAATTTCCGACGTGTACTTGCAATCGGCAGCAGAGGACATGCATAATCCTGTATGCTGGACGAACGAAGTACACTCCAAGCGCGTCACAATTGCGGTACTCGCCTTCATGTAATAATTCAGAAGAAACAAGGCAGCCATATGAAGTTACAATAGGTATGCGACGCCGCATACCGCCTGAAATGCTCCAAACTCGACGATTTTTCCTTTGTTTATAGCATGTTTACAGCAGTCAAGAACTACACTGCATGCCGCCATGCTCCCGCAAACTACGTTGCCAGGTTAGAACTCCGTTCTTTGTCTAGATTTAGTAAATGTCTAAACAGCTGGCAACACACAAACCGTTGGATCATGGCGGCGTTCATGCGTTGGCCACTGACGTGAATGGGCACTATGCACAGCTTTCCCTCTAGAGTCAGTATATTGCCACCAGGTGGCCCCCGGTAGCACCAAAAAGACGGAGGTGAAGGTTTTGCGCGCGCGCCCAGAGGGCTTTTTTTCTAGGAAAGCTGCCGGTGAACGCTGACTCAGTCCTTGGTTCCGTGGCAGTATTAACTCTGAGGGATGAAGGCCTCTTTAGGAAACTCGCATATACGGTAGCGCAAGATTTTCCTCCGGGTAATATTGAGAAACTGACAGAGGTCATCCGCTTGGCTTGACCTGGCCATACTTTGGCTCTTCTAGCGTCATGGGATGTTCAAATGAAAATGAAAATTGGTTTTTAGGGAAAGGAAATGGCGCAGTATCTGTCTCACTTATCTTGGCAGACACCTGAACCGCGCCGTAAGGAATGGGTAAAGGAGGGAGTGAAAGAAGAAATAGAGAAAGAAGTGCCGTATTGGAGGTCTCCGGAATAATTTCGACCACCTGGGGATCTTTAGCGTGCACTTACATCACACAGCACACGGGAGCCTTTTCGTTTCGCCTCCATCGAAACGATGCCGCCACGGTCGGGTTCGAACCCCCAAACCAGCGTTCTTAGGGGAGAGGCTTATTACATATTCTTCCATATGGAAAACCTCTTTGCGCATGCGCGGCCGTCGCATAGCGATTTATGCAGATATCTGCATCTGGAAAGCCTCACGTTCGTGCCATATTTATTACCCAGGAACGTCTTCAGAGAGCGTTGCTGCACATCTCGATGTACCTGGCTCCCCGATACCTTCGTCTCTCGCCAGAAAAGAGTGTTGCCATGGCTTTCACAAGAAAAACGATCACTTATCTGCTCTTCCTAGGTGGACGGTCACTACCTTATGTATGATCTCAGAGTTTCCTAGGTGTTGTGATAGACAGCAACCTCAGATAAAAAAAAATCCCGCGAGATGAATCACTGCAGCATCGCAAGTTTTAAGGTTCATGGCGGAGACTCGGTGGGGCAGCAACTGCTGATCAACGGTTATGTTTGAAAAAGCCTACGTTCAAGGAACCTTGCGCTACTGTCTAGCGGTGCTACAAAGGTTATCTCGAACAAGCAAGAAGGTTCTCGAGGCCGCGTGGATCAACTGCCTGCGGATATGCCTTGGCCTCCCAAAGAGTTCCTCTGCATCAGTAGCGGAAGCAGGCTGTCTCCCGCTAGAGGTGATTGCCGCCCAGGAAACTATGCGTACCAATCTCCACCATGTCCTCCAAGGGAAGAAGCACTTCCTACACCGTGTCCACCTAACTCACTGTAACTCTGGCTTTGGCGAAGCTGTGACGCTAAGCCCTCCCTACTTTTAACCAGCCACAGAAACTACTACCTCTGACCTTTCAAACCCCTGCACACTCTCGCCTCTAGAGATGAAGAAGTTTGTTCTTGGTGTAAATACAGCGAGCCGCATGCCACAGGCAGCGCTTCTGCAAGCTACTCTCGCCTACTTAGCCGAGAAATACTTGCAGCATACTCACACTTTTTCCGACGGTTGAACTACGCAAGAAACTTCTTCCTGTGGTCTTTATGTGCTCTCAACAAGCCATGTCCTTTTTTCTTACCGGCTGCAGCGGAAGACATTCTCTACCGCAGCTGAGCTTCACGCAATAAAGCAGCTGTTTCCTATATCCTGCACCGAATCCCCGGCTGATGGGTTATCTTTACCGACTCCAAAGCATCTCTGGAGATCCTGTACAACCTGCTGCACAAAACCAATCATCAGCCCGTTTCCCTTGCACTCGGGTATCTACGTCATTTGGCTATTACCACCGGCCACTGCATAACATATCAGTGGATACCAGCACACTGCGGCATTCTGGCCAATGAAAAAGCAGATGAAGCGGCCCTTAAAGGCCACCAACAGAGGAGGTAGACATTCGGACTTTCTTCACAAAATTTGATGTGCCCCAAATGGCTGAAAGATTTGCTTCCGAAGAAACGTTCCGGCTTTAGACTTGCCGACACATTACTACAAATTTCTTAACTCACTCGACCCACATCGCAGATCAAGACTCCCACGCAGAATTCCTCGCCACCTAGAAACGCTTCATCTCCGACTTCGCCTGAAAGCTGCATTGACAAACGGCTTGCGATACCGTTTCGTTCAAATGAATAGTACGCTTTGTGACAACTGCGGCTCGATCGAAACAGTGGAACGCATCCTACTTGAGTGCCCGCGTATGCTGACGAGCGTGCGTACTATGAACGTTGCATAGAGAAGCTGTCCCCAGTGCCTCTAACAATGGGCAGCGTTTTAGGTTCATTTAGCCTGCCTTAGGGAACAGAGACATGCAATTAACTTTTTGTTTGCGTATTTAAATTGACCAGCTCTGATTTCACCTTTCATGTTACCCTCATGCATTCTTCACGCCGTGAACTTTGTTAGTCCATTTGCCGGACTAGGCACCTCATAATTTAATATGTTACATCATTACTCGCCGATGCACCTCTGTACGAATTTAATGGACGCATTTTATCTTCTCCCATTTTTTCTTTCTTCAATTTAACCTTCCCTGCACCGCTCTCCTTCCGTCTTTATCTCCCAAATTCCCTTCCCCACGCAGAGTAGCATGACAGAAATTTTTAAACGCCGGCTAAATTCTCACCCCGCCGCGGTGGCTCAGTGTTTAGGGCGCTCGACTACTGATCCGGAGTTCCCGGGTTCGAACCCGACCGCGGCGGCTGCGTTTTTATGGAGGAAAAACGCTAAGGCGCCCGTGTGCTGTGCGATGTCAGTGCACGTTAAAGATCCCCAGGTGGTCGAAATTATTCCGGAGCCCTCCACTACGGCACCTCTCTCTTCCTTTCTTCTTTCACTCCCTCCTTTACCCTTCCCTTACGGCGCGGTTCAGGTGTCCAACGATATATGAGACAGATACTGCGCCATTTCCTTTCCCCCAAAACCAATTATTAATATTATTAAATTCTCTGTTTTTTATTAAAAGGTTTTTCTCTCTCTCTCTCTCTCATTTTTTTTCCTGCTCCCCGCGCCCCCACTGGGCGAAGAGACAGCGCGCGAGATACGGGATACCGCGAGAGACACGATTCCGTGGGGCTTTAGCGCAATGAAAAAGGACTCATAAACCAGATGTGACATGCAGGTGTAGAATGGGATGGAAGTTAAGAGCTGGAAAAAGCTGGCCGCGCAAGGTGGCTCACGTGCTAGAAGCAGGCTTCGGAAAGACAAGCTTTTTGGCGGAGTAGAAGCGCTGAGGCACTAAAATAGAAACCACAGGAATCGTTCACTCCAGACTCGGGGAATTAGTAATTAGCATTATTCAGCCCAAATGTCGTATTTTAGTGACGTTTGATTTTGGAGGGGCCTAAATAATTTTTTAAATATTTTAAGCGACGGCATAACAGCCTTACTGCAGCGCAAAGCCGTCATCGCGCTGGGGGAAGACACTACAGAAATAAGAACTTCATAGCTGGGGGAGCAGGATCCGAACCCGCGGCGGCGCTAAAAAATCAGTTCTGCTGGCCGCTGCTTCAGATCACTAAACCATCGCCACAGCTTTTTAAGCATGGTATTTATTGCATTGAAAATACATTCTTTTTACATTAGCTAAACTATTTACAAAGCTTTTAGGAAACGCCACCAAATACATCGCAAAAAGACAGATCGATAGAGCACTAGACGCGAGGTATAAGGCTGAGCACATCACCAAGAGGGAATGCCACTCCGATTTAAAGGCGCTCGGTTCATACACCCCCCTCACATGAAAAATCAATCAATTGGGAGAAATCTTAACATCCTGCCTCTGTGAGCTGCTAAGTAATGTCGTCGTCTTCGTCACGCACCCGCATTCGCGCATCTTGAACTGCCAGTCTATCACGCTGTAGTTTGGAAGCGTGGTCTTCATCTTCCATCCGTGTGCGTGGAAGCGTCATCAGACGAGCATGCAGTAAACCGCAGGAAATGGTGGGAGATTAGAAGCAGTAAAATTCCGAAGACCTAGTCCTATCGCAGTGTCATCGGGTAATGAAAATTAAGCGACCTACAATCTTTCCTTGTTCTGAGTCTATTCTGTGCTTAGCATTTATTGTAATTGTCGTAGTAAACGCTACTGCATTGTTTTCTAAATATTCTTGCCGTACATTAATTTTAGTTCACAGGCACAACGCGCTGTCTCGATTTAGCAGTGCATATAGATAACAATGAAATGTTATAAGTGCAAGGCAGATGTATGCATGCAGTGCGTGCCAGAAGTAAATAATAATTGGTTTTTGGGGGGGAAAGGAAATGGCGTAGTATCTGTCTCATTTATCGTTGGACACCTGAACCGCGCCGTACCACTGAGCCACCGCGGCGGGTAGCATGATAAGAAGAAAACTGCTTTCAGAAAGCTGCTTTCACTCGTCACAGATGCCTTGTACCAGTTATCATTATGGCATACCTGCAACGACCACGCAACGACAAATGCCGTTGCCAGATGGCGATGATGATAGTAGTGTATCATTATGAGTTCGGGGAAGTCTGATATATCGATATCAATTAAGAACTAGTTACGAGAAAATTGATTAAATATTGTACTTTACCCAGCAGCCAAAGACAATAATTCAGGAAGAAAGCACGAATACCTCCATCTAATTCTTAAGGATGATGATGTCAATGTTCCTGGGTGCAGACAGGTCAAGCCACTCCCCCACTGCCGCCCTTTCCTTCCAGGCGGCGATGTTTCTGACTTAGAAGTCCTGGGAGTTTGACTCTGGTCTCGGTGATCCCGCGGCACGTTAAAGAACGGGCTAGATGACGCCTTCGAACACTGTGCCGACTTTATTCACATTATACGGGTCAAAAACACTGGGCCAGAGTGGCCAACGTGAACCGCTCTCTCTCTCGTTCTCTCTTTCACACACACACACACACACACACACACACACACACACACACACACACACACACACACACACACACACACACACACACACACACACACACACACACCACACACACACACACACACACACACACACACACACACACACACACACACACACACACGCACACACACACGCACACGCACACACACACAACACCGCCTAATTACCCATACGTCTGCCCAGAATTCTGGGTACCATTTTGTCAACCAGTTCCAGACAAGCTGCTTTCAGTCAACCGCTTGTTTTCTTTCAAAATTGAACTAATCATTGTAATCAATGGTACGCCGACGTCCTCAAAGTACAGTCGGGGGCAAAAATCTCTGGACCACGCGTTCCCGAAACGAAACCGGGAGCTCTGCTATTAGCCGGCGGCTTGAGTCCACACTTGTGCAGATGAAAGAACAAAATTCTGACTTTCACCTCCACAAGTGTGGTCTCCAGCCTCTGGATAATAGCAGAGCTACCGGCTTCGTTTGAGGAACACGTAGTCCAGAGACTTTTGCCCCCACCGCGCAGCGGCGCGAGCACTGCGCGAGCATTCCGCGAACCCGTTTAAGCCTTTCAGGTGTTTGTTCTTTCGCGACAGTCGCACCTGAGTACCACGTTACTGAGGTTCGCTATCTCTCAGCACGAATCTGCTGCTACCTGTAATGAACCAGGAAACGTTTTCAAAGTGAAGTGCAAAGTTTTACGTGTGCAAGACACCGGGTGAAAAGGTATAGTCACATTCGCGCCATAGATAAAAGTCCTCCCAGCGTCGTTGTCCTTATAATTGTCATGGAGAATCAGAATAACGATACCTATTAAATATAAACCTTGCTCCGAGACGCTGGATTCTTTCCAGCTTAGAACAGTTGGAAGCAGTGTACGGGTCCCAGACAACTTTTGCATATTCGAGGATAGGCCTAACTAGGCTTTTGAAAACCAGACTTTTTATTTCAGGAGTTGCACTGCACATATTGCGTCTCAAGCTCCAGAGTGCCTTGGAAGCCTTAGTACATACATTATCTATGTGTGAATTCCAGCGTAAGTCAGATGTGAGTGTTACTCCAAGGTATTTAAAATTACTTACTCTAGTTAGTAATCTACCATTAATGCTGTAACTGTAATCAAGGACAGTTTTCTTTCTTGTAATGGTCATAAAAACTGTTTTGTTTGAATTTAATACCATCTGCCACACCTTACACCATTCATGTATTTTCTGCAAGTTTTGATTGAGTTCTGCCTGATCTTCTGGAGTATTAATTTGTTTATAAACGATGCAGTCATCTGCATACAGTCTAACTGGAACGCTCAAACCAACAGGCAAGTCGTTGATGAAGATCAAAAACAAGAGAGGGCCCAGAACGCTGCCCTGGGGAACACCGGAATCGACTGGCATGATGTTGGATTTATACTCTTGAACCTGAACATACTGTACTCTAGACGAAAGATATGACCTGAACCACTTAGTTATAGTTTCATTTTTAAATATGGCACTGATTTTTAGTAATAGCTTAGGGTGCGAAACCTTATCAAACGCCTTTGCAAAGTCCAAAATTATGATGTCTGTTTGCATGCGGGAATTAATTGACTGAGAAAGATCATGTACAGTTTCCGTGAGTTGTGTGATGGTAGAAAGCCCCTTGCGGAAGCCATGCTGGTTTACAAATAGGTGATTGTTACTCTCAAGAAAAGTTGATAAGTGAGCGTACATAATATGTTCGAGTAACTTGGAACACGTGCTAATGAGGGAAATGGGTCTATAATTTTCAACGTTAGAAGTGGGACCATTTTTATGCACAGGCACTATTTTCGCACATTTCCAGGCAATGGGAACACAACTACTGTCGATAGACGATTGAAAGATTTTGGTAAGAAATTTAGAATTCCACTCTGCATATCTATATAAGAATTCATTCGGGATACCGTCCGGTCCTGAGTTCTTTTTAGTGTTGATATTCAAAAGGAGTTTCAGAACTCCTTCTTCACTTATTTCTAAATCGGGTATAGGAGGGCAACCTGGAGGCTCAAAAAACGGTGATTCGCCGTCATCTTCAGTGAAAACAGATGCAAAAAATGAATTAAAACTTTCAGCCCTCTGGGGGCTCTCTTCTTCATTAGAATGGTGAGTTTTACCGCCGCCATTTATATATCGCCAGAACTTACTGGGCGCTTCAGTAAGAAATCTGGTGAGAGTCTGACTGTAAAAGGTATTTTTACTTTCTTTGATGAGTCGCTTTAACTCTTGGCTCATACGACATATGGAGGTTTTTAATTCAGGGCTTGGGTATTGTGAGCATCTTTTTCGTTTCCTTTTGAGCTGTCGTTTTTTGTGAATAATGTCTCTATTAATCCAAGGATGCTTCCTTTTTGTTATTTTCGTGGTTTTAGGAATGAACATCTCAATTGCTTTCGCTGTCATGTTTGCAAAAAAATCCCACAACTTATCTGTGCCAAGTCCGTCTTGATATAAACACATGAATTCATCAAACGAGATTTCAAGGTAGTCCAGTAATCCGACATCATCGGCAGCCGCAAAATTCAAAATAGTCTTTCTGCAAGATTTGTGACATATTTCGTGAGTCATATTGAGCGACATAATCACCATTTTATGGTCAGACAATCCTTCTTCAACATCACAACTCAGCAAAAACTCTAGTAGACCAGATGACAAAAAGACAAGGTCTAGTATCGAGGATGTTGTCGTACATACTCTCGTACTCTTTTCAACAATCTTTTCAACAGTCAAACCATAGCAATAGGCGAGTTCGATCAGATGTTCACTGCTAGCTGTATCAACTCTGCCGGGAGAAAGCGACATCCAATCAATTCCTGGCAAATTAAAATCACCTGTCAGCATAATATTGTCACCAAAGTGTACATTTAGGTCCAGTAACCTTTTTAGGTTATCAAGCACGTCTATGGTTGAATTGGGAGCTCTGTAGAAAGCACCCACTAAGACAGTACGACCATTCAGTCTGGTTTTAATCCATGCAGTTTCTAAATCATTAAACCCTTCTATAACTGAGAATACTATATTACTCTTAACCAGTATTGCAACACCGCCACCCCTCCTTTCACGGTCTTTTCGTACTATGGAGTAGTTTGGGGGAGCAACTTCACAGTCTCTAATATCTTTATGTAGCCATGTCTCTGTGATTACCATAATATCGGGTTCATGTTCAAGGCATATACTTTCTATGGCGTCAACCTTGTTAAGCATGCTCCTAGCGTTCACATTTATAATTTTAAAGCAGACCGTCTTATGATTGTTTAGTCACTCATTGCTAGTGCTAGTGGCAACCTGGCATGGGGGTCCCTTTCGAGCTTGATATAACGCCCTCCGCAAATGCAAACGCAAATGAACTCAAATGCATTCCCGTCCAACTTATAGTTACATGGGAGGAGAAGACTGTCCTGTCCTATAGTGGTGGTCCAGTTTGCGACGCTTGCAGTGAGGACGCCTCAGTGGAGCCGGAGCTTGCTCGAGGAAACAGCTCGCTGCGACTGCTCAGTAATTCCTATCGGGGGCGCGTGCGCACGCTCGGTGCAGAAAGGAAAAAAAGTGCCACAAGTGGTTAGGGACTGATTGCAACGCCATTAGACCCTGAAGTTACTTCATCGTTAGGGACCCACTGTTCATACTGAGTGGTTCAGTGAGTTCCATTTTTAGCTCGAACTGACGCCCCTTTTCCTTTTGCAGTGTTGGCATGTGGGGCGGCGAGCCCCCGCCCGCGTCGCCCTGCGCGCCGCCGGAGGCCATGGCACGCTCGCCGAGTCGCGAGTCGTTCGGCACCGACCTTTCGCTGTTGTCACTGTCCAGCCTGGGCTCTGACCTGGGCCGTCTGCGCGTCGGACAGAGGCCCAGCCGCTGCCTGCTTCAGGTAAGGATCGATGCGCCAGCTTCTTGGACACCGAGATGCGTGTACTGCATGCGTGTACAGGATGGATCACTCGTAGCGGGGACATTTAGGCTCGCGCGACGCCAAGTGCCCGAGGGAATGCGCGAACACGCGCACAAGTTGACTGCGGTTACTTAACGTACTGCGCCTCAAAGAAGTGTCTCAATGCGTGTCTAAGGGACGTCGTCACTTGGGCGTTTTCAGAAAAGAAACGCCGTGAGCGCAAAATGAGTTGAAAAAAAAAATGGTGGGGGAATGCGAAAGCATCAGAAGCAACCTTGCTGCTACATGTTTATGCGTCTATGTCCCTTCTTTCGCTCGATACACAATGCTGTCACTGTCATCATCTACCTTCATTTGCACACACAAAATCTTGCGCTGAGTGAGTCCGCCGAGAGCCTTTTCCAATCTCTTTGTCTCGCCCTTTCCCGGTGACGCGCTCCCTCTTGTTTTTCAGTTTTTAATATTCGCGTGGCGGTAGGCAGGTAGCAACTGGATTGAGTTCAATTGCATTAACTTTATTACTACCTGCCACAGTGGGCAGGCTGTTATGACGTCACTAGGTGGCGTGACCATGTGACAGCATTGCTGTCTCGACCGATTAGCGGTTATTGTGACGAACGTAAAACGCGCAGTCGCATGATATGCGGTGCCACGGTGGGCAGGCGGTAATTGCATCGAATTTATTTTAAATGCTACCTGCCACAGTAGGCAGATTGCTCACAGCCCGATGGGCATGTTTCCACCTACCACGGTGGACAGGTTTTGATGACGTCGCAATGTCGCTTGACCTAGCTCTCTCGATCAATTAGCGACTTTTGTGATAGACGCAGGACGCGAAATCGCATGATGCTTAGTCTGTCGCATTAATCCGCTTCAACATAGTTAACTATACTCAAGAACGGGGGGTAAATGCTCAGCAAAGAAGGCCCTTCAGGCAGTGCGTTGATCGATCGTCATGAAGTTGCCAGCCCCTTGCGATTTCACATTAGCAGATCGGCTGGAAGGCCTGCTTTGAGGTCCCTGCTGCAGTTTGTCCCTCTTCTTTTTACAGCTTGCGACGCAAGTGTTCACAGCTAATAGTCGCACGTTTCATCCTGCGGTGCACCGATGCGGCCTGCGCCAGTTCCTCGTCGACTTCGCGAAACAATCGTGAAAGCAAAATGGTTGTAAAGTAGGCGCCAGGAATGCGTACTGGAGGTCGCCGAGCTATGAGAGTTTAATGTGGCAGTGAACGGAGCCAATGACAAAGACGAGAAAATGTGGTTACACTGCCCTCTCAATTAAGCGTGTTGGTATTTCATGTGCTTCCAAGTTTCATGTACTTTTTTAAGAGACAGACTATAAATTTAGCGCTGCTCGCGGCCAGCTTCTTTCGCGTCTTATGTCGAAGTAGTGGCAGTTGTCACGCTGCCAGTTCGTATAGCCGCAAACCATTTTACTTACCTCCCCAACGCTTTCTCCTCACCTAATCCCTTTTATCCGCCGCGGTGGATCAGTGGCTATGGCTCTCGGCTGCTGAGCCCAAGGCTGCAATATCGAATCCCGATGGAGGCGAAATGCAAAACATGTCCGTGTGCTCTGCGATGTTACAACTCCTGATCTAAATAAACTACAAGGGTGCCCTCTGCTACCCCGTGCATCGTAACCCTTGCTCTTCTTCATTAAGCGTCAACTTGCAATGGCGTGTTCTTACCGTTTCCGAAAGGTACCCGGCGACCTGCTGAGCGCGCGGCGGCCCATATCGGGCGAGGTGCTCTTCGAAGAAGACGGCGAGGCGGCGCGCAGTGTGGGCTGCTGCGCCGCGGCCCTCGTCAAGAGCTTTAGCACGGGCGACATCCTGCACTCGGTGGCGACGGCCGAGCCACTGCGCGCCAGCGTCTCCGAGCTGGCGTTGGCCGAGCTTCCGGCGCGCCTCGAATCACGCTCCTGCTCCACCTGGGTGGCCGTCGGTGACGTTGCCTCGCAGCTGCCCTCGCCCCAGGTCTTTACTTTTTCCTTCTTCCCCCGACTGCCATTCGGTGTGCATGCTCACGCCCTAGTTCAGGCGTCCACTGGCAATTACTGCGCATTTCCTCATGTTGCGGACGACGATTCTTGTTCAGCCATTTTGTTCAAGAGGGGGTTGCCTATACTGTCAAAACGCTGCCGTGGTCTTCATCACGGGTGGCCATTCGTCCCTGCCTGATCAGCTGTTTTTGTGGCGTTTTTTTGTTTCTGCAAAGACTCGCGCCTCCTCAGCAGAATGGCACCTTTGACAAACCCCGGTTGGAGCAAATATCGACACCTCCTGTCACTCTGTGTATGGTGCATTGAGCACTGATATCAAATGCACCATTAAAATTGTGTTTTGTCAGCGCAAAAAGACAGGCGCCGTGTTTCAGCTAAGTAAAGGTGTCGCGAAGAAAAAAAAGGCTATATTTATGCACAAAAAGGCAAATCAAGCTAACAGTCAAAAGCAGCAAAACCGAAATCCAATATAGGAAGGGCCTGTACTTGTGAAAGCGATTACGAAATCATCTTTGGTGACAGAATGGAGGCCTTACAATCTGGGAAGTATCCGCCATTTCGTGGGGGCGTTGACCTCACGAGGATGGAAGGGGCGCAGCAGCATCAGCAGCAACAGTGACAGAAGTTCGGGTTTAGCGCCCCTTTTAATCAGTGGAAGAATGTTATCAGGCAGATTTTGACACACCGTCCCAAATGGCCAATTAACTTACGTCATAGTCATGAAACATTTGAAACGGGTGGCATGCTTAACTTGAGACTTGGCACCCTGTCGAACTCCGCCAATATCGGTGCTTCTTTGAATGGCCGCGCAGGGAACAGTAGGCTTTTTCTTATGAAAACACGAAACGAAACAAATTGACGACCTGCCGTACTTGTAACCGCTCTTCTCAAAACGTTGAGGTACTGAGCACAAGAGAGTCAATTTTGCGCTCGACAGATGTTTCCATAAGCACCTTATTTTCTGAAGCAACCGTTCAGTCAGTGAGAGCCTGCAGTCTGATGGATGCGCGTGAATAGTGCGCGCGTACGGCTTTGACAAAGCGCAAAGAAGGAATACAATGGCCAACCCATTTTTGCAACCTTTAGTCCGACCAATTTATTTATTTTGCTTTATTTATCACTTTACCCACTGTGCCATTTTGGTTTGGCATTGCAGTGGGGGAAGGGAGATTATTACATAAGCAGCACAACACAGTTGCAGGTAAAAAGAAAACATTGTAGGAAATACAATGCAGCATAATCGGAACCCAATAAACGAAAGATTAAATATAACAGCAATGAGGAAAAGGATTCGTTTGCCATTGTGTACACGACTTCTTGGGGCAGCTTATTCCACTCATTTATTGTTCTGGGGTAAAATGACATTTTTAATAGATCTCTTCTGCATTTTATTTCTTTTACTTTAAAACATTCTCAGACATTGAATTAACGTTGTAGATTACCCACAGCTAAATTTTCCTCATAGCATTCTTTGCCTTTATGCGCTTTCAGTGCTTTTAATAATTTCTGCCTTATTCCTTACTCGAGGGCCTGTATATGTTTTTTTTATATTTATATCATCACGTAGGTTACTTGTCGGTCATGTGAACGTTAGTACAGCAGTACAATAACACTATTGAACATACAATAAAAGTTTGTTATCAAAGTTAAAATGCACGCATTTTATTTAAAATAGTCTCCAGTTGAAATAAGTTGAATTAAGAAAGCTAAAAAATTGTTATGCACCAAAAAGTCGCACGGTGTCACTCCAAATTAAGACCATCCACAGTATTACTACCGCAACCATCGTCACCGGAAGCATCGGGCTGACTGAGCCAGTGTAGGCAAACGCGAAGTCATAACGCATCGTAAGAAAACGGTCCAACAGCCTTCGCATCACATTCGGGTGGTCATCGCAAACCGTGGGTGGCAAAGAAAGATCGTGCTGAAGGCAGATGTCCCCCTGTTCTGAAAAGCGCTTGAAGACACCCTCTCGAGATGGAGCAAACCTTAGGACCTCATGACTTACATAGAAAAGGTTGTTGCTGTCTTGAATATACTCCTTCAGACTGACAAGCGTGTGCTCACCTTCCACAGCAGTAAGCATTTCAGTACAAGTAGGGCACAATTTTACAGCAGTTAATGAAGGACGTACCAAAAAGTCTGTCAAACGCGCAACCTGCTACAGAAATTCGATTTCTGAAGCGTCGTCGTTCTCGAGAGGTTCAGCTTCATTTTGCACTTGTCTGAATTCTGCAGATAGAAAATAAACGAAGTAGGTGCTGTCATCGGCGTCATAGGTGGCATTCTTTGGCATTTTAAGGAACTGGCTCACAGACACAAGTTTCAGTACGTTCGGGAAGCACGCACCGCGACCGTCCTCTGGCGCCTCCTTGAACCACAATGGCGGCCGGGCGGCGTGGGGTTGTGTTGTCACCGCCCTGTTATCGCTGCTTTCGAGGTCACCGCGGCACCCTTTTCGACGGCTGGAGCGAGGTGGAACGGGGCACACGTGCCAGTGTGGACTGCGTGAACCGCCGGCGTTAGCACCATGTTGACCGGACAAGCGGCAGAGGGTCGCAGATGCCGTTTTAGATCAGGTTCCAAGTGTCCTCGTGGAGTTACTGGACGTCCGCCCCTGTCGAGGCTACGTTACACTCGGAAGTAGAAGGTTCAACAGCCGCCAGCTTGGCTCAGTTACAGTTACATAAAACATTTTCCTATGTTTTCTTTCCTTTCAGTAGGAACTTTTAGAATGGGAACTAGGTAGCTTTAGAATAGGAGGGCCCTATCGATTAAGGGGACAAGAGAATAGCAGGGCGCCAGTGGGCATTAGCACAATATACGGAGGGACGTTATTAACGCGACAGCCCTAAAGGCCCCGGTGCCAAGAGGAGGCAGGTGGTCCACCTAGGTCACGCGACCTCGCTGTGCCATCACAACCTTCCCACCGTGACCAGTGGAAATTAAGTTAATGCTTGGTCGCTCGGGAAGAGCAACCTGGGTCGCACAAGGCCCACCGCTGGCAGCACCTGCCGTCGCAGGGCGGTGGCGTATCGCATAACCGCTGCACCTTTGCTCCGGGAAGAGTATGAGTACTCCCGCGGATCTATGAATGTAAAGTAGAGAATGACCTTCTGCATATATGGCGATTAAAACATTACGCTTTAGCGACATGCTTCCAAGGCAGAGCTTAAGTGTCGCCTCCAATTTTTGCGCATGGGCGCCTCCCTATTCCCTATTCCCCCAACCTATAGTGTTC
Organism: Amblyomma americanum; assembly: GCA_030143305.2. Lineage (NCBI taxonomy): Eukaryota > Metazoa > Arthropoda > Arachnida > Ixodida > Ixodidae > Amblyomma > Amblyomma americanum. The sequence goes on from JARKHS020019528.1 coordinate 196,652, forward strand.
CCCTGTTCTAAAGCTCTCTAATGACTGTTGCCTTCCTTCATATGTGCGATGCAACGAGCCCTTCGTTTTCTTACCCTTGTCTGCTCAATAATTGTTGCCTATCTGGGAAGTACAGGAAAAAGCTCTTTAGTATGTACAGCCGGCAGTAAGAGTTTTCGGACTGCGCAGAAAAATTATTTTTTCGCAGCCACGCAAGCCTGTCACTTGAAATGCCAGTACTACAAAGCTTTTTCATCACTGCTTGAAGCACGCCTTTCTCCACCACGTGCAGCCGAGCTCGAAGTCGTCTGCAGGGAGCTGCGTTTTTTTTTCCTCCGCTTTCGCGCCGCCGCAGCACTCTTAGCTCGGAACGACATAGATGGCAGTGCCTTGCCGAGAGCCTGCCCGTATGCCAATCGCGCGTTTTTTGTGGCCTGCGCAGGCTTCAGAGGCTGCCGCGCCGACGCCCGCTGACCTGGTGCGCTCGGTAAGCAAGAAGGTGCGGCAGATGTACATCCGGCGCCGACTGCTGTCCACGTACCGGGCACTCGAGCGGCTCACCCGAAGCGAGCTGGACCTGAGCACCAGCTCCTCGCTGCCGCGAGTACAAGTTACCAGCGACGAGCTGGGCGTCCGCGCCAAGCGCACGCTGTCGCTCACCGTGCGCGACGTGCAGCGAGACCGCGGAAAGCCGCTCACCAAGTACGAGCGCAACATGATGATCTTCGACTGGCTGCAGAACCTCGACCAGTCCTAGTCGTCCACATATGTCGCGCTTTGACTGTGCGAAACAGCCGGCTCGCATTTATCTGAAAACTAAGACAGGCTTCTTCCCCCGATGCAGGATAACGACTGTCCTGCCGCAGGGCTCATCCCGCTTGCGCACGGGGGCCGAACCCTTAGTGTGAAAAAGAAGGGCGAGCAACCCGGGCCGGAATCGGGAGAACGTCCTGTTTCGCATGTGGAAACAGTGCTGCGTCATCACGTGCATTCTACCATCACTGCTTTTGTATTCGCCGGCACTAAATCCGTTAAGTATGTGTCGTTGCCCGGAACCACTACCGTGTCAGCAGACGCCACACTTTGGTTCTCGTCAACTTGTCAAGTGCGCGGCATCAGGCCCGACAGTCCGCTTATCTTACACCTTCTCGGTCGTCCGCGCCAGGATCATTAAGTGGGGACAGCTTTACTTGCGGGCACGGCAGCTAGACGGGCAGTGCACCCTCAAGTAGGTTTGTTGATCCGAAACCAGAAACACTTTGTGATTCCTGCTCTCTTCTATCCAAACGTGTCCGACCGCACTGAGTTCCGGTGGGTTTCAAAATGAACTTGTTCAGTGATACGTTTTATATCGCCCAAAAGCTGAACGGGATCATAAAGAGGCACACACACAAAAAAAAGCAGCGCCGTCCTGTGCTCCTCCCTGCCCCACTACTAATCTATACTGAAGATTTCACCCTGAAAGCTCCCACATCCAGGCTAAGAATATCACCCTTGAAGAGTCCAAGGATGATATCTGTGGTCCGGTAATATTTTCTGCGGCGACAGGTTCAACCGCTCACGAGCAAAGCAATGGCGATATCATCGGCATGGTGCGCGCTCTTTGTGAGAGGAGCCATGTCCGACCTCTCATTAGAGCACCGCGCGCATCCTGACAAGCCTGTAACGATGAGAACACAGTCGCGCAGCGCCGTCGTCCAGCTATTTCCTTGGTGTGAAATGACTGCTCAATAAAGAGCCACTACAGGACCAAACGAGAAATTATGAGCTGCGACTTAAGCCTAGTTTGTGGCAAGTACTGTTTGTCTCTCAGATCGCGCATTCTTCGTGGTCTCGATAGATGGCGGTGCGTTTGTACGCAAGCAAAGGTTCCTATCCGCGCTTACCACCTGCGGTCCTCGGTGGCACGACGGCAGTTTTGCATTGTATAGACCGAACGATAACACCGCCGCTAGGAGTGCACTTTCAGAGGAGAAGCGGCGTCCTTGGACGTGTAGCCTACTTTCCGGTCATATTTAGTGGCTAGCAAAGGAAGCAGCAAGTCACTACGACAGATGACAAAACTTGTGCGGTGAAGCATAGCTGCAGTAGATGCCCGAACTGGACACTGAATGCCGCTTTGCCACAATGACGCACGCTGCAAACACAGCACAATAGATTGTGGCGAATACATGGAAGCGTACTTTAACGAGCTTTTGTTTTCATAGTGCTCCTGCACCCGTATTTGCTTATTGTGCCTCGTACAGCATGTGATCCTCTATCTCTCATATCAAGGGAGTTACCCCCGGGGGTAACAAACGTATTGAAATGCTGCTGAAGTACTTCAGTGTTGTCCATAAAAAAGTTTCAAGTATCGCTGAAGAAATTATCAACACCGATCATTGGGAGGATCGCACGCTCCATCGATATTGGCATATGTAGCTCTAATAACGCTATGTCTGTGCACTTTTTTCTCTCGTTCATTTGCAATGGGCATGTATACAAAAGAGGCGATCTGTGCCTAGAATGCACAGTTTGTGAACAGATTAGCTGAAGCGCAGACGAAACTAAATCAAAAATATTCTTGTCTGTCACCTCTTTGTATTCTATAATTCCTTTCACATCAGTTTTGTTTTAAGGCAGCGTTGAGTACAGTGCACTGGTTTGCAACTGCGGTATCGTAATATTTCCTTGCCATTATCAGTCAAGTTCTCTCTGTCCACAGACGTTAACGTTGCCGCATTCCATCGCTCGTGGCGCTGTCCTTAGTCCTCCTTCGACCTTTTTCGTTAACTTCCATGTTTCGGCACCACAGGTGACCGTTGGACCAAGCTTTGAATGACTATTAATGGCATTGACTAGCACTTATGTCAGGAACAAGCGCTTAACAGCGAGGCTTTGACGACGCGGCATCAAATGAGCACTTGTTTGCTACCGAGCACACGCCGATACGCGTTGCGGTCTAACCTACTCTCTGTTATTTGTAGCTCGAATGGACGTTATAAAATATCATTTCCACGCTTGAAATCACTGAACGGGATTAAGACACAACGCTCTGAATTCGTGCCCTCTGTAAGTCGCCGCTTCTTTTCCTTGCTGTGCCTGTTTGCGGTTGTTCCGCCGTTTCCGGATAGCTTCAGTGTATCTGACCGAGTCTCACTTTTCTTTAGCATGCGCTCAGGGGTATATACTTTGGACGAGGAAAAGTGCCTTCGAAGCCAACGCAGTCATATTTCTAACGATTTAATTTTATATGGCTCAAAATTCGTGGGATGGTCCTATAGCAAAGGCCAGCTGTGTATTTTTGAGTTGCAAATGTACTATAGAGAAAGCTACGGGGCTCCTAGCGCTCCTGAAAGACGGGGCATTTCGGACTTGTTCGTAAGTATGGCCGGGAGAGTGTACTCTGAACACCCATATTCGGCTTCACCGAAGAGCGCCAAATACGTACTGGAAGTTCATGAACGCACTTTCCGCCTATTCTCTTGTTATTTGCAGTTTCGGAGTCTTGGCCTAACAGCCTCAAGTCTGCTGCATGGCGATAGGCTGCGAAAGCAGCACGGTTTGCAAAACGTGGGACTTGAGCCAAAGCATACCTGTCCATGGCCACACCGCTGGGCAGCCCGGTTCCTTTCAAGGATCGTTTCAAAACGCACGCGTTTCCCGAGATGTCCACCATCAGCAAAGCAGGCTCGGCAAGGTGCTGGCTTGGTCGTACACGGAGGAGTGCTATAGTTTGCCCGGGCAGAGCAGGCCGGACGCGTTCAGGTTTCCCTTGCTGAAACGTGAGACACGATAGCGGGGGATTCGCCATTCCAGATGCAGGGTATTGGAATGAGCCTTCGAGTTGATACTAAATGATGTCATTTCACGAACACGAGCGTTGACGCTGGGCCCGCACGCACTTAGGCGCATTTATTCTGAACGTCGTCATTGCAAATCCCGTTGCACTTGTTCAACGGACTGATATCACCTCGCTATTTTGGTTATTTCTGTATGACGCGTAGCTAAGGATTCACAGGGGCGGCACAACAGCTGAGAGCGCTTATTTCTCTTTGCCGTAACAGACTGCGCCAGGTTCAGCTGCAGGCAAGTAGTGGAAATTTGCATTGCTGGTCATATACAGCAGTGGCGCAGCATAAACGTCTGTCCACTTAGCGTGTTTTATAAAAAACAATTTGTACAACGAGGTGTAAAAAAGCAATATCTGTGCGCAAAACTGGAGCGAAGATTTCCGTCAATTTAGCACTTGGGCACTTTGGACCTTTATTTTTCTTTTTCTTTTTTGTTGGCCTTTTATAAGCTCGGTCTTCCAGTACGACTACGAAAGAGGGAGCTTGGCGGAAATGTTATTCGCATTTTAACTTGTCTCCCTAGTTATGCGCCCGTTCATCCTCACTAGCCAAACTACTTGAGGCGGTTCAGTGTTCGCTTCATACAGTACGATTATACGACAATGCCAACGCAGGAAACCGCACCTGCAACACGTCGTCGACAAGTGAATATGAAGCGAATGAAGCGTGCTCAGCCGTTCGGGAGTTTCCGTTTGAAAAGTATCTCAAAACAAGTACGCGTGGTTTGCTTAATTGTATTGTATGTAATGAAAGTTTTAACGTGCGGAGTTCATATCGCGGGCGGTTGCGAGTGGCTTCTTTTTCAGATTTCCCAAGATAACTTTTTTATGCAATTTCCTTGCTTTCTTTGTAATAATCAAGCAGTGCAGTAGTGTGGATGCTTCCAAACCTCCACTATCTGCAGACGAAACTCGGAGTGAGTCTGATATGGGCAACCTTGCTCGCTTGTTTCTACTTTCTTTGGGTCCTTCTGGCGTCCCAGCGCAGCTCTTGTATCACATGAGGGAAATTGTAAGAGGGTGATTGCACAGGTTCCTGACTGACTTTTTTTTATTGGTTGATGGAATTGAAAGCCTAGAATGGCCGGGCGCCCCCGACATATTCCCCACCGGTGTCCACGCGCTTCCGCCACTGGTCTGCCGTCGTACAAGAATGAGAGCTGCCGTTTAGCCCCACCAACGTAACGGCCTTGTGCTACCGGACTTGTGACCGTTTCCCGACACCAAGAAGCATTTGAAAACTGCCGTCTTTGCCAAAAGTAACCAGGCGACAGCGGCAAACAGCGTGTTGGCGGCGGCGCTGCTGCTAGTGGCACCATCTGGTTAACAGCGGCGGCGAGAGGTGGACGCCGCTTCTCGTTCAGTTTGCAGTCAGCACGGCGAGCGGCAAGGTGTTTCCCCGGAAGGCGGAAACAAACTTAGCTAATTCTGGGTGCTCGACCTACTCCCGTGTTTACCAATGTCGTAACAACTATGAAAACACTGCAGCCAAGGTACCGAATATGTTTTATTGTTTTCCAATTGGAGATCGTGCATGCTTGCTCATGCACAGACGGTCTACGGGAAAAGAGTGCATTGTGGAACCGAATTCATGGTTGTGAACTGGGAAGAGGTTAACACTGACTGGGGTGTTTTTAACGTGCCATTACTGGTACAAGTCAGGAATTGCTTTATGTCTTTGTGTAGATTGTATTGTATTGGGTTTTATGGCGCAAAAGCAACTCAGGCTATCATGCGTCAAACACATGGTATAATTTATTCCAAGAAGTGGGTGTCCTCAGCGAAAGTCCGTCTTTGCGTAGAGGGAAGGAATGTGCCAAGTGAGTCACAGGAGTTCTTGGAGCTACCATCTTAAGTTTGTCTTCGTTTCTAATGCTTATCCGTGTGTAGCTGCCGTGGGTGCGGCGTCGTACTTCTGAGAGTGCTTATCTCTTTTTTCACAATGTTTAACCTAAGCGTTTATGTATGTATTTGTCTCATTTTATAGGTTGCAGTGGTATAAAATTTTGTATATTTAATTGTTGCATTGCCGAGATCTAAAATCCTTTTCTGGTTCAATAAATAGAAAGTGGTTTAAATTTCTGTATACTTATTTTATGGATTTCCCAACATCGCTAAACGCTTTCAGCAGATAATCTGATTTTTATGGGGCTTAACGTCCCAAGGCAACTCAGAATTTGAGGGGCGCAATAGTGCAAGGTTTCGGATAATTTCGACCACCTGGAGTTCTTTAACGTGCACTGACATCGCACAGTACACCGGCCTCTAGCATTTCGCCTCCATCGAAATGCAACCACCGCAGCCGGGATCGAACCCGCGTGATTTGGGTCAGCGGCTGAACACCATAACCACTGAGCCACCGCGGCAGCCTTTCTGGAGTTAAATATGTTTCAAGTTTATTGAGTCACGCACAAAGTTATAATGAATACAATAAAATCAGTACAGAAAGGAGGTCCCACAGTACACGACTGTCGGGGGGGGGGGGGGGAAGAAAAATACGACCAAAATAATTCGTTTAATAGGTGCCTTCATGAAACGTAAAAAATAAAAGTCCTCTAAGTTTGGAAGATACTCAGCAAGAGACGCATAGCCTTTTTGTAGGCTTAGAGTCGTGCTTCTCTGAGGGGAATATACATAAAGTAAAGCATTGTCAATCCTCAGGATGTAGAACATTATCATCTATGTGTAGTAAGTTTGCGTTTTTCTCAGTTCTAACCGACCACTCCCATAGTGGATGTAAGGTACATGGCGGATTTCATTAACTGGGTCAATCAGAGACTTGCTTCTCAAACTGTAGGGACACTTAATCTCAATAAGTTGAACTGCGCTGCCGGATGTTGCAATGTCGTCGTGACTGCAATCATGGTTGCTCGAAATCGATGATCAGCCCAACCTGAAAGCAATTGAAACTAAATGTAGCAGCGCTGACGCAGCGGTGGCGTCAAGACTTTCAATGCGTTGAAATCCGCAGAGAAGCGCAGGCGTCGATTCACCCGCGATGCCATCCTGACAACGCGGTCAGTGCGCGTCTGCTATGCGGCCGGGCTGACGCGAACGCATTGGGCCACGGCCGGTCTCGAGAGGGCGCGCGCTCTGCTCTCGAGACCGGCCGTGACTGGCCGTGCAGTTAACGCGGCGAGTGCCACGAGGCAGCGCTGGTGCTGTAATCACTGCTGGCGCCACCATACTATCGCAAGGAGCCTATTGTTGGATGCGAGGATAACATGCGTGACGTGAAACTGTCCTCGTCTGGACGGTAGTATGATGACAAGCAGTAAAGACAACCTGGTTATTTTTGGCAAAGACGATGCGTGCAGTTCGCTGAAGCTGATGACACCACCGACGCCATCATGAGCCACCCTCATTCTTCCACGACGTCATGCAGAAACCAGTGGACTGATGGCAGCAGTGTATCGCCACTGATGGGGATTATGTCTAGAAGCGATGTTCTCTTTTCCATCATTTGTTAAATAAGTCACTGCCCGGACGGCAAAACTTATTGATGACCCCTCGTGTATGTTTACCTCTGGCGTCAACTGTTCAAGGTGTGAGAGCTTGCAAAACCGTAGTGGCGCAATGACTAGGTCACCCGAGAAGCCCCATGCAAATTTTCTGGCTGGCGCAGCAGCCACCACCGTGGGGCCGAGGTGCCGTGTTTGCGCAAATCAAGCGGGTCGCTGAATGACAAGGCCATGCACTCCTCCTTACCGATTCTGACCCAGCTTGGAGCACCGTTCTTCAATTGAACCAGTTACGGAACTGCGAATCAAAATCCGGCTATAGAACCCGCTCCAAAATTTCTTGAGGTTAGCCACATACTGCTGTTGGTGGCGCCTTGCCTTCTTTCACCGGATGTTTTGAACAAGTATAGGCTGCAAGTGAAGTGACGCTCTGCCGACCTCCAAATTTCGGTCCACTCAGAGCACGAGATTCATTATTAAGCAGTTCTGGTTGGGAACTCCTAGTCGCAGTCATTGAGAAGGTCACTGCACTTGCATGGCCAGACATCGTTTTTTTTTCTCACGAGGGCCGATCATTGGTGGTGCTGTTATCCGGGCAGCTGGCCCAGTGAGCTATGCGTCGAGTAAATGCGTTACAACTTGGCGCTTCACGTCCCTCAACGTACTCGCCGCAGCACGGAAGGCATGTTGAAACCTCTGTACAAGCCGGCGTCAACGGAGCCGGCTCTTCGCACTTGAAAGTGGTGTCTTGTTTATCGCATTCTTGGTTGTGGCCGGCTATTTGGGGTGCTTCCCGTGGTCGAAATGCTCCGAGAACTCCGCAACAGCTTGACTGTAATGGAACCGCAGCTTTTACTGACAACGAACCCCGGCTCCCTGAGTCCAGCCTCAGCTGCAGCGCCGCCGCTTCTCGCTGTGTGGACACTGCACAGAATCAACAAGTTTGGTCAGGCTTCGCATTATCGTTTGCGTCGAGCCTACAACATGACTTCACACGTGTTCGACACGAGTCCAAGCTGTGATCGCGAGTAGATAAATGGCACGTTCCGTCCTGCTTGTATAGTACCGGGCTCGCTTGAATGCGTCCGTGCGTCGCAGCTTGGGTATTTAACACTGGCCTAGCGTGAACGAGTGGCTCTCATGCGTTTGTCATCTGCCAACAATGTCTCGCAATAGGGTCGCGCCGCTACAGCTTCTCTTACTTCAGGGTGCCGGACGCTGCATTGAAAATTATTCGGCAAACGGACTCTGGTTTGATTCGCTTGAAACCTTTTTTTTAACCAGCTGCAAGGCTGAATTAACTGACAAAGAAAGCTTCAGAAAAACCTCCTGTAGTGTACATCTTATTAACCTTATTCCCTTATTAACAACGTGGGTTAGTAGCATTAGTTCCCTATCGGAAGCATGCTGACTGTTAAATAAATGCACTGGGGGCTCGCATCTGATGAAGCAAAAATTTTGCTCCCGAAGATATGTCCGTGCTGTTGACGTCCATGTTATTGTGTTCACGTGCCGAAAAGCAAATATTTATTGCACCGTTGTTTACTGTTGTTTGTTTGCTAAAAGCGCTAAGTAAGACGGGAAACAGACACGGCAGCGGATTGTTGTACCAGCACACAGCGCTCTCTGGATAAGAATCAAACAGTGGGAGAGTTGGTACAAATGAATTTTGTGGGAATCAGCATGAAAATGTGCGAAGAGAGACTCATGACGAACATTCATCCAGCGCCTCCTCTGATTTTACAATGCCTGCCGAGTAGGGCCGATCAGACCGTCCAAGGCCCTCTCCTATCCTCCTTTCCTGCTCTCCCCCGTCGGCTAGCCTTCGCGCCTGCTCTGCGTCTGTGAGGGAGAGTGCGATCTGAGTGGCGCCTGACAACGGAAAGCGGACGAAGACAGTTTTTGAAACGTTGCCTCTTCCTTCGAGAGGCGGCGCTCTGCATCCCTCATAGTAATCTGGCTGCCTGTCAGGTAATGACGCGTCATAGAGCTCGCCGTTCGTGGCGCTGCTCACCGTGGAGTCGCTGCAGGCGCTGGTTTTAAAAGGAGCCACAGAGAGAGTGGTGCAGCGGCGTCGGCATTGTAACGAAAGGCTGTGACGACTTGTGCTGAGACATTCCGCGAGAAGTACTGAAACTACTTGGTGGAAATGTGAAATCACAGGGGGGTGGGGGGGGGGGGGGGCACTTTTGACCCAAAGTGCGGTGAGGCGAAAACTGTTTGCGCGGTGTTGCTGCTTGTGTCGCTGATGTGTGGCGGAGATGTTGATTAAAGAGTACGGAATTGTTTATGAATATTCTAATATCTTTACTTGAATGAATCGTAATCAGCTGGGTGAATGTCTGCTTCTAGGTCATACTTCGCGGGTGGGTGGGTCAAATTTGGAAGCGGCTCGGGCCAAATTTGGAGGTCACCATCGTGTTCGCCGTAGTGACATTAATTTGGACATCGATTTTGGTGCAAATCGTCCCTATAGTCATGAGCCTGTATATGCTTTCGCCTTAATAAGCGGAGCAAACACATTTGAGGCGGAGCAAAGCAGCGCCTCAAATATGCCAGCCGCAATCGCCAAGTGATCAGCGGAGCGAATGCCTCAGCCCACCTCTGCAAACACCGAGCAAAGCTGCAGCCTCTTGCGCTGGAAGAAGCGCCTCGCCGCGGATGAAGCGAGAGCTACACAAGAAGGGATAGGAAGCCAGAATCTGACAGAAGCATGGCGTAGGAGTGGGGCACAGCGATAACCAGAATGCCATCAGCGCGCGCCTATACATAAGCATGACGCAAGCAGTCCTACCATCTGGGTAGCGCCAGACCACGGCAACTAAGTGAAGTGAAGCGTACCAGTGGCTCCCATTGCGAATCGGGCGGTGCGGCTGGCATTGTAAATATAGAAGAGGCGCTGATTCAGAAAAGCTAGAACTCAACGATGGTCCGGCGTTTTTCTGTCTTCGCGCCCTTTCGCGCTATTTCCCACAAAGCAGAGGCTTGTCCTCTGAAATAAATGAGTTGTTGCTCAGTCGGAAGTAACTTTAAGGAAGACACAACGCTTTTGATGTCACACTTGCAACCCCCTGAATGAGTGATGTAATTGCAGTGCTTGCATTTCCTCCTCGGGGGGCAAGTGTCCTGTAACGTGACATGCACAAATGATGCGACATCGAGTGATCCCATTCGCTTCCCCCCCCCCTTCTCCCGGCCTCTTTCAAGGTCTCGTCCCAGGAGAAATAAAGGTCATGTGCGTGTTGTTGACGCGCCTCGTGTATACCACGCTGTCGGCTTCTTCTGGAGCTGCTCCAAAGAAGCAGTACCGACGAGGACATGACAATAGAGTGCACATGACAATATATATGGTTGCCATTCTGTACGGCACTCACTGTACACCCTTCCAATGTTTTAACATGAACAAGCGAGCGTCGGCTGCCCGGTGCAGCGGTGCCGAGGAGAAGCAAAGCGGAAATATGGAGAGGGAACGAGTCTGAGCGCCGATTATTGCCGGTGTAGCTAGCGTCGTCTGCTTGGCGGCTCCGTTTGGTGCGGAGCAACCCCTGCGAAGCAAGCTTTATGGACGAGATCCGAGAGCGTTTGTTTCGTCTTCTACCTGCTGCGTGTACGTGGCTCCGGACTGTTGCGAACGCGTTGCGTTCCAAGCAAAACTCTAGGCTCCCCTCTTGCATTTGCAGGTAGCGTCTCGAGAGCATTCGCTTCAAAGAAATTAACGCGGCAACATCGAGTGTGCTCTTCAGTCCATTTATCGTAAGTATATAACGATTGCAGCTGTTTTCTTTGACATGCTAGGCTGTTCCCAAACGTATGCTCTTTTCATAGTCGCCCACGCTACATGCAGCGGATAAAAACAATTGCTCGCAGCTTCTTGGGGCTCCGATGCTCAACAGCCGATGATGGACAGGGGTTGCTTCGCACTGGTCAGAACAGCCTAGCAGGCGAAGCATACTCCAGCACAAGACCTACAGAACTAAAGACCTGCACATTTGGAGGGGTCCTATGGGACTGCGTGCGCCAACTTTCGTTAACGTTTTGGCCGTTGAGGGCGCTCGGTTGACCTGTTCGTAGTTCATGATGATCATCATCATCTGCTTGCGGCAAATGATTTTCATTCTTTCACTGCCTACCTGTGCATTTGTCCCGTCCTATAATTTTGAAACCTAATAATGAACGATGCGGATATGACATTTCTTTAAATCCTATAGCGGTGAATATTCTGTTTGCGCGCATGCATGCGTCAGACTTTCTGGCATCTTTGCTAAGGCAATGGATAAATGATAAATATTCAAAACGTAGACAGATGACAGAACTTTTACATCCTTGAAGTAAAATAACCGCCGGCGTCTTGTTGAACAGGTTCATTGTAGCGCCACGCCGCCCGTAGCTGCCATTCCCTAGCGGCAAAAGGCATGAACTAGAAGGTGTGCGCTGGAGTAGTGCCAAATGTGCAGGTCTCTAGTTCAGTAGGTCTTGCTCCAGCAGCAGGAATTGTGGGCATGCCCTTGCTTCGCGTGCTTTCTCCTCTCCTTCTTCTTCCGGTGCAGCAGCGCCTGGCAGTCGACGCTCGCGCGTTCTTAACGCGTTCATGTTAAAAAATTGGAAGGGCGTACATATAGATAACACTGGAAAGCCAGATATGCGCTTGGCGCACTTAACCCACTGCTAAGAACCCCTAAACGGAGCAACGCAGTGTGAGCTAAGTGTCACGAATGAGTCGGAGACAAGAAAACAAAGAGCAATAAAACTAAGACACAGCAGACGAAGTCGAGCGAAGCAGCGCGGGGGCCTCTGCCCGGAAGCCGTAATTGTTTAGACGGCGGAGACGAATAAGAACCAAGTGTCATGGGGGCGTGGTTCCGGGGACCACAGGTTCATGCAAGTACAACAGAATCCACGGCGGCCGCGAAGATGCATGGGTGCAACGCACTCGTGAGGCGAGTGGGATGATATGCGACGACGCCCACCCGGTGCGGCCGCCCCGTGTGTAGACTCTTGCTTTGATGCTGGTGAAGGCTTCCGTCCGAGGCGGACGCTCTTTCAGCGAGGTCACCTCTGTCGACATCCCACATCGGCACCAATACTAAGGCAAGTACCAATTGTACTGTTTTCATCCTCTTTCATTCGATTTCTGTATTGACTCAAAAGACCCTAAGACTATTTGCCATAATTCTTAAGCCCACCTACGTGTGGTGATTTTGCCTGACATGTGCATGGTTATCTCTGTCATGTAACCCCTTTCTTTGGGTGCACAAGCACTACTTCACGAGGTGAAACCAGCTCACCGGTTTGTGTGAAGCTTGACCTTGGGGGTGACCTTGGGTAAGCCACAAATAAATTAATAAACAAACTTATGAATTAATAAAATAAATATTTCCTCAAGTGGAATTACAACCCGCTGCGGCGCGACCAGATCAGCTCCGTCGGCCAGTGCACGAGAGCACTAGGCTGTTGCCGCAGCCGATCGTGCCTTGTGTTAAACACTCGCGCCGTGCTTTGCACATCGTCTTCTTCGTCAACCAATTCCACTATGAAACTAATATTCATGCTTTGAGTTATGGGGCGGTAGTGACAGAGAGGTGTGCGCTGCAGGCGTTGGCGTGGACAGCGTTATGGCAGAAACACGGCACTGGAGCATGGGCCGCCGGTGTATGTTGGGTAAATTGGCATCTACGCTGAAAAAGTTGGTGACACGTAATTGGCTCCCTGTGTCAGTGGCCATCTCAGTCTCACTTTCAAGTACGCGGCGGTGGTGTCCACCCCCAAAAAACTGTGCTTTCGCACAACATTTCGGGCTTAGCAGTGCTGAACGGCCCGCCAATTCTTGTTATTGTTGATTGTTATATTAAACGTTGTTTAGGGAGACGTACACCTCTCTGTTTTTTTTTACTCGCGTTCTAGACATGTAGTCAACCTAAGTGAATCAGAATAAAACTGGGATGATGCGAAGCATTGTTTGTCACTGCCTCCATGAGAAACACAGATCGGAAAATAAATGGCCATAACCCCAAAATACAAGCCTCTAGGCGAAGGCTTGAGAAGCGTTTGTTATGTGCACAACACCTGTTCAAACTTCGGCCATCGCGCTCGACTGTATTTCGGAACTCAGAACCCGGTAGTGTCTACATGGCCGCACAATTCAGAGGGGCGGGAAAGGGCTGCTGTGAATATCTCAATTAAAAATGCCAGTGTTCCGAGAAAGATGGTATACCCTCATCTAGAATGGTTTATGGGGGTTTAACGTCCCAAAGCTACTCAGGCTATGAAGGACGCCGCAGTGAAGGGCTCCAGAAATTTCTACCACCTGTGATTCTCTAAAGTGCGCTGCCATCGCACAGTGCACGGGCCTGTAGAATTTCGCCTCCATCGGAATTCGACGGCCGCGACCGGGACCGAACCCGCGTCTTTCGGGTCAGCAGCAGAGCGCCATAACCACTCAGCCACCGCGGCGGCTCCTCATCTCGAATGACTACGGATCTGCATTGAAGGAGAAAAAGCTAAACGACGGTGTTTTTTTTTCTTTTTAACACTAGCCCACAGAGGAAGACCATTTGCTCCGTGCGCTAGCTTAAGACAGGCATTTACTGTACGCACTTGGCAGCCCTGCAAGCGATCTGCTCATGCTTTCTGATGCCTGAATGTACCACGTCGCACTAAATCCAGTGCTGGTGCCCAGAACATCGAAATTGCGTAATGTGACAGTATTGAACCACTCACAGAGTTTTGGAGGACAGCTACACAGCGTTGCTAGGCTAAGTAAAAAGTCCTCCGACTGAAGAGCCTGCCCAAATACATGGAGCAAAGGGACTTAGCTTGCCATGTCTTGGAAATTTCTCGAAGAGTTGCCAGCACTGAGTCGCGGTTTACCAACACACAGCTGTTTAAAATTTCAGGCAGTATCCGGGCTGTACCTCGTGTATGCCGTGCGGTTTTTATAGTTTAAAAGATGGGAGCCATGAGTTCCCCACCAAAAGCAATAACGCCAACCGCTCATATTGAATTGAAGGGCTGCAGGAAGGACCGTACACTTCTTAACGTTAGCCACGGAAGAAGCACAACGAAACTATTTGCGATCGTGGCTTCTTGCTCCAGGTAAGTATGAACTTCGGTTTGGTTTGTTTTATGTGGGTTTAACGTCCCAAAGCGACTCAGGCTATGAGGTACGCCGTAGTGAAGGGCTCCGGAAATTTCAACCACCTGAATTTCTTTTACGTGCACTGACATCGCACAGCACATGGGCCTCTAGAATTTCGCCTGCATCGAAATTCGACCGCCGCGGCAGGGATCGAACCCCCGTCTTTCGGGCCAGCAGCCGAGCGCCATAACCACTGAGCCACCGCGGTGCCTGAGTATGAACTTCCCATTATTTATTCAGCCGCTAAAATGCTGTATTCTTCTCTGAGCTATGCGCATATAGGTAATTAAAACGTTTAGTCAGTGCCTTTGGAGGGCATGTGTTACGCATTTGTTAACAACGATTCGATGCATCAAAAATTTCAAAAGGGCCAAAAGTCGGGTAAAATAATTTCTTTCTCAGCATCTTTTATTAGACCGCAGCGGTGGCCAAGTTGTTGAGCATCTGCCTCGCATGCGGGATGTGCGGGGTTCGATCCCCAGTGCCGCCAGGTATCCACCGGTGATACAATGTGTGCAAGCTCCCCCTAGCCTGGTGCCCGGCTTCTTTAGAGTGAAATGCTTGGGAAATGGGTCTTCAACCCCACCTTAGCTACAAGAAAAAACCCTTGTGCTATGACACTCTTTGGCCACAGCTGCCCTTGCGCCATAAAAAAAATTGTCATCATCACATCTCTTCATTTCTAAAATTGACATTTTCTGGCGTCCCCACAATGCTTTCAGAAATACATGTGCGCCGCTGAACGATCCTTGTTCTTTTCTTCACTATATAAACACCCCTTACCAGATGGTGACGCAAGCATTGAGAATTTGGTGTATCTGACTACACAGGTACTTTTTAAAGCACATAATTAGGGTGGAAAATAAATTTTTTTCCTTCTATAAACTTCGGCGTCCTTTGGAGAACATCTTCAAATTCAGTTTTCCAGCTCTGTGGAATATAAACAAAGCGACATATACATAACATAATTAACATAATATAACATAACGTAGCATAACCTAACATAGAATAGGTTTAAGGAAGATTCTATTTTGTGGCCATGTCTTCTTATGGCAGTGTTTGTAAATTATTCGACGTTGGGAATTATACCAACGGGCAGTTTGATGTAATTTTCGGTTCCATTTGGGCTGTTCAACATTGCTAAATCTACCCTCGCTTAGAAATCGCACGTCGATCGTCGCTGTCAGGTTCTTCAGAATAAAGCTTGCATTCACATATACAATTAACCGCTGCCTGCCTATAATGTAAAAAAAAGGATATTGGCGTTCCTACTATATACGGCTACTCCTTGACTACAGGTATATTAGCCCACTCAGTTGTTGCTTGCGCTCATAAGTCTGACAATCTAGACGTTTTCGCTTTATGAGCTTGCTGTAACCAAATTGTGTAGCCATTTTCAGAATCGTGTTGCATGTTTTGGCTCTGGTAAATTTAAATCACGCAGTCTGCAGTGTTGTTCGCATGGACATCTTTCTGTGTTTTTGATCGAAGCTTATAAAGTAACTTTCGAAGCTAGCGCCAGTTCTGTCTGTTGTATCGTCATTGTCTCCTTAGCACTATTGAAAAAAGAAAACTCGAACCAACTAGCCCCGGCTACAAGTCAGTGGTTCCTTGTGAATCTTTCTGGTCTTTTCCCTTCCTTTTTATGTTTCGTCGGCACCTGTTTTTGCTCTTCCATGTGCAGCACACTTTGACTGTGCGCTTCATTATATGTGCATTCTCACTGAGCGATTGTAGTTGATCGCTTCATATATAATCCTCGTGACACTTCTTCGGAAATAAAGCTGGAAGATCGCACCAGTCCTGTGCGTTTTGTCGTTCTTGTCTTTTTTTTTACGCTTCGTTTCCAAAGAACTCTGAGAACCGCTAGGACAACTTCTGAAGCTGAGTCGAAGGCCAGCAGCCTGAACTTTGACGTAACCTCGAGAACTGGTGACACGCAGAGCACACCAGCAGTGTCATATTCGGGACTACAGCGCAGTAGCTATACGGATTATAGAAGGACACCAACACTGACGCTAACAACTGGCCAAATTATGAACCAGGCTTGTGGCAACACAAAGAAAGAACATCCGGGACACGATTCTCTCTCCCCTGCTCCCCTTCCCTCCATTCATTCGCGTCGTCATTGGCACTCAGAAACGACAGCTCTGTTTTGCTTACACGTACTGGAGGCTTTCTGACAGTTCTGTCAGATGCTGTTCTATTATCACCCTTGTGGTGGCGTGTGGGCACGTGCGCAGAACAATTGTTCTTCTGAAGGCAGGGGTGCAGTCCTTGCGCTTACTACAGTGCAGGCTTAGCTGCCCTGAGTTTACGTCCCAGAGATTTCTTTGTTTCTCTGTCTCTTCCAAGCATGCTATTCAGTCACCTCCCAGTCTGGCCGATCTAGACATTGACACATGACAAATGAACTGAATAAACAACTCTTTTTTTTTCGCATTTACAAGACGCGGACCGTGTTCCGTCGAGTAATATTTCTTTGAGACCGGAACAACATCAACTCCTCCTGTATTTCCTGCCTTTTTAGTCGCCGCAGTGGCTTTGTGGTAATGGTGCTCGGCTGCTGACCCGAAAGACGCGGGTTCGATCCCGGCTGTGGCTGTTGCATTCTGATGGAGGCGAAATGCTCAAGGCCCGTGTGCTAGTGCGGTGTGAAGATGTGTTAAAATGTGGTCGAAATTATCCGGAGCCCTCCGCTATGGCGTCCCTCACAGCCTGAGTAGTTTTGGTACGTTAAACCACATAAACCCTCAAACATTTCCTTTTTAAGGTTGTGTGAAACAGCATGCAGGTAAGGTAGCACACACACTTACTTCCAAACTGCTTGCGCTCGGCAGCCTCCTAGAATTTTTACTGCAACAATTAGAAGGTGCGCTGGGTAAACGGCTTCCACAGGACCATTTCGGTTGACAGCGCTCAGGCACACGGACAGGGTCCGGGACTGAAACTGAAAAGACAACGTCACAGGCGCTGAACTTCAACTTTATTCCAAGACCACCGAAACACTGCATATGTACCCAGAACACAGGCGCCAACAGGCGGCTATTTTATGCACTCGTGGCAACAAGACGTGACATGACAAGTAGTGGTAAAAAAAAAGAAAACTAGAAACAAAAACCAAAGGATAGAACAGGGTAGAATAAAACAAGAACAAGGTAAGAGAAGAGATTTTTCTAAGCAAGTCATTAAAAAAAAACGCCAACACGTGAAACAGTGGAACGGTTTGACCAAAAGAATTTTCAAGAACCGGTCCGATAACAAGAAAAACAGATCAAGCGTGTGAAAATAGAAAGGCGTAATTGCAAGGAAAAAAAACACGCAATGGAAACAAAATGGTGATCGGGTAAGGAGATGAAAATTGAGCAACATAAGTGCAGCCAACAATTAACACGGCTGAAAGTAGAGATGAGGTACAGTAAAACCGAAAGAGGCAGATTAAGTATCAACAAAGTACTAAGGCTAAAAACAATAAAAACGCGATAAAAGGGGAGGTTGGCGGAAGAAGCAAAGCATGTAACACGTTTGTAAAACCAGGGCTAGGTTAAACAGATTCAGAAAGAAAGGCAATCTTTTTTTTTCCGAGAGTGAAACCGAGGGTGTGCTTACACATTCACCCTGGAGCCTCAAAATCTTGGCGGCTTCCACTATTTCACGTGTCAGCTTATTCCGGCGATGTTTTTAACACATGGCTTTTTCGAGCATTGGGTGGTATGGCTTTTTTGGCTCACAGTTTCGGCAGTGGACTGGCAGATTCCTGAGACATGTACCTGTTAAGTCATTGTTATGCTTCCTTAGCCTATCATTGATGCATAGGCCTGTTTGGCCGAAGTATACCTTGCGGCAAGACAAAGGGATTGAGTAGACGACGCCTTCCGTGCATGCCGCTGTGACACGTGCTGCAGCCTCTGTTTCTTTTTTCTTTTTCATTTACGATCCGACAGAGCTGTGATAGGTGCTGGGGGGCAGAAAAGACAACGTCTACTCTTACTTTCTCTCGAATTTTCTTACGGTTGTGTGAAATTTGGTGCATGTAAGGAATAACACCAACCTTTTTTCTTTGCTTGCGCGCTTCAGCCATGCAGTGGGTCACTTTTTGACCCACTGCATGGCGCTATATAAAAAATTTTGAAATTTTTTGTTGAGTGCTCCCCCCCCACCCCCCCAAGTGCTTACTTTGCGCTACCAAAATAAGAGACAAGCTGTGAGCGGCCATGCAATAAGCAAAAAAAAAAAGAGCAATGATGGAAGCACGGAGCAAACTCTTCGAAATAAAAAGCAGTACAGGTTTACCGTAGCTAAACTGAGCAGACGTGCGAAAGCATGTGTTCAGCCTGGTTGGCTCATGGCGTTGCTTTGCTGGGTCGTCGGGGCACTTCTGACAGCAATATTAGAACCAAGTTAAGCTCTGATCGAGGTTAAGCTGATCTGATCTATCTGTTCCGCAGGTGGAAATTGATGAAGACGACGCTGTGCAATGCGCACCGCGAAATAAACCTGGATGAGTTCTTTCCTGTTTGGGTCTGCACCAAACCCTGGCCAATCCCCCACCGTGGGTATGTGCGATCGTTTTTGAGGCAACAACAACTACGACGAGAGCGTAGTTATGTCGTGCAGTGGCCAGCGAAGCTGACCTGTTCGCGCCGCCGCGGATTCCAAACCCAGTCGCGGCATTATTTATTCTATTTCTGCACCCTCAAAGTCAGGGCCGCCACCGGATTCTTGATTGGGTTTAACCACCTGAAGTAGCGCTTTTGCACTAAAAGCCATAATCACATCGAAAACCACAGCTCTCTAATATGCAACATCGTCGCAGATTCTTGCTCAATTACGCTGGTAGGCTTTCGAATATCCGTGGGATGGCGCCGGGCCTGAGTTCCAGCTTCTCGCGTTGCAGCGGCACAGCTTCTCTGTTGACCACACACTCGTCAGGCCGATTTATATCCGTGGGTCCAGATGCCTCTCGCAGACACGGGCATGCTTGGAGCCGAGGCTGAATCCACGGCTTTCCTTTCGGGGTATCGCCCGCTTCCATATTTTACGCTGCTCGGCGTCACTCGCACACAGAGCAGCGAGGCCTTTTCCTGCGTACCTCCGCAGCCAGAGCGGCAACCCGTCACGCAGAAAGTATTAGGCATCGCAGGCTTGCGCGTCACGTGCACTCTACTTGTTTGCGAACGAAGGCAAACACGGAAGGTAAAATAGCTGCTGCCACGCCGCCGGCGTCTTATTGCGCCTGTTGTCCCGCGGCCGTATGCAGATGCTCGCTTGCTCGCGTCGTTATCTCCCATTATCTCCGCCAGGCTAAACTAACAAAGAGAGGTCGGAGCAACTGAGACCGCCTTACTCGCTTCCGCGGAACCGTCTGCTCCAGTTGCCAAAAAACGCTGGCTTGCTGCATCCCTCGATAGTCGTCGGGCAAAGCAATAGATCTCTCATTATGGGATGGGTCTGGGCTAGTTGGAAAACCACATTTGACGTAAAGCGCGCAGGAAGACGCGGACTAGGGAACACGACCGACAAGCTCTCATCCTTGCTGCTGTCATCAAAAGAGGCAAAAAAAGAGTAATCTATAGGGCATGGTTGCCCAGAAACACGCGTGACAAATTTTACTGACATGGCTCCGTGATGGCAATGAAAAGAACCTTTTTTGTCCAGTCGTAGTTCCTTTAAAAATGATACAAAAAGGAAGGAAAATAAACCGTTATTGGCAAAAAAAAAAGCCGCTTTTCGTTGTGTCGCGAATTGGGAGCGCGTCCCCGACTTTCTGAAGGGGAGCGCTATTGCGTGCAGATTCGAACAAGAGTACATGAGAACAGAGAGGTCAAACAAAACAAAACGAAGCCGTATTTACAATTTAAAGGAAAAGAGCCGATACGAAACGAAAACACGAAAAACACACTCAACACGCGTACAACACTACAGAAATAAAGGAAAGTTCACCTGGTACTGAGCGTCTCAGGTGAAGCGGGGATGCCTCGCACACAGGGCGGACGCGTGGTTGTAGTGCGATGCGTCGAATAAAGCGGCGCAAGGGAGCCAGGTGGTGGTATGAGAGGAGAACACGGGGAGACGCCGGTGGTCTCCCGGCAAGAGCCCGAAGAACTTGGCAGCAGCAGGAGAATCGTAGCCTGATCCCGTCGACGGCGGCCCGAAACGCCGGAGGCTTAAAGCAGGCTATCGAAGAGTGCCTTTCGGTAGCACGGACCCTCAGTCCATCGGCTGCCACCTCCAAGCTTGAAAGGGACGCAGGAGGCTTACGTCGGTGATCCAAGGGAGGTCGCGGCAGCACGGACCCAACGTCCGACGGCTGCCACCTCCACGCTTGAATGACACGACCTCCGCTGCGCTGTATTCTCTTTACACCTCTGTTTTCTGACACGTCAGTTCTCCGCTCCTCGTGCTCGCCACGTTCTTTGTCGCCGTCGCCTCGCACACAGCCTTCGCAGGCGCACACGCGCAGCTCTCCGCTGTCCGACGCGCCACTGTCGACGCACCGCGTTCACAAATCCTCAGAGGATCTTTTGTGCACCTCACACGTTGGCGCCACGCAGCCACGACTTCTTTGCTTGCTGACGCGCAGAAGGTAAGTTTGGCGCCAGGATATTCGTAGTGAGCTGGCGTAAAGACGTAGAGCGAAGGGAGGAGTTATATTGTCTTCGTGGCATTAAGATAAAACAAACAATAAACTAACAAAAAGCTGCGAAAGGAGCTTCACGTACTTGTATACCCGAAGAGACCCTAATAAAACGGCTGCCATACTGGAAAATGTCTTTGTCGTCAGGTTGTGAAAAAGGTGCTCGGCAAATCTTGATGTTGACAGGCAGGTTTTAACACGCCTTTCGCTTTCCTGCCCTACGTAATTGGCGCAAGTGCTTCTGGTCTGGTGGACAAAACAATGCGACTTCTGATAGCGTGGTGCAGAAGGTTCGATGCGTACCGAGGCGCCTCTAATCGGGAGAAGGGCGCCGTAGAACGCTCGAAACATGCAAAATTGAGGCGATAACAGGCGATTTGGCCCATCGGGCCACGGCCCTTTGCTTGAATTGAGATCGTGTTGCGTGTGTGATGCAGCAGTCAGAGATCAAGCTATGGGAGACTGTTGTGTTCTCGAGTGTTCTGCCCACAATATGAAAGGGCACCGGCTATTTCGCTTTGCTCGTGACAGCGCGCGCAGCAAAAAGTGGCGATCGCAGGTCAAACGAGACGGCTGGACCAACAGTTAACTGCAAAGTATGTGAGGTAAGGCATGCGAAACGCTTTCTTTCCAGAACAGTTTCTTCTGGAGACGAAGGTATACGCACAACTTAGCTTTGCATCCTCATAATTGCTGAAATTAGCAGCCATAAAAGGCGCCTTCTCGCATTGATTTCATGGCGAACGAGATGCTGTTTAATGGCGAATATGCAACTGCAGCTCGAAATAAGTCATTCTTATTGATGGAAATGTAATCGAAATGTAAAGCATCCTGGTCAAGAAATTGCACTGGAATATGCTATGCACGTTGTAGGAAT
Organism: Amblyomma americanum; assembly: GCA_030143305.2. Classification (NCBI taxonomy): domain Eukaryota; kingdom Metazoa; phylum Arthropoda; class Arachnida; order Ixodida; family Ixodidae; genus Amblyomma; species Amblyomma americanum. Next base: position 218,573 of record JARKHS020019528.1, read on the forward strand.
GCTACAACCTTTGTCCGTAAAGTTTCGATACTGATTTATTTTCTTCTCTAGAAATGATTCCTTAAAACAAATGTTGGTGCTAAAGCCCCACAATGAAGCAAAAATAACACAAAGCTTTGAACTTTCCGGCTTTCCTCCTCTCCTAGCGCGCCGCCGGATAATCGAGCCTCACATTGGCCGAGGCGCCGTAGTCACGTGTTCACGCAGCAGACGCCGGCGCCATTGTCGGGGGTAGGAATCGCGCTTCGATTTTTTTCTGTGCAACAGTTTTGGCAGGAAGCGTTTTTCCATCTTTGACGGCGTCTACGCGTTGCGGTGATGCCGAGCTTCTGTTGCGCGTATAGATGCAACAACCGAGGAGGCAATGGGAAAAGATTTTTTGTAATTCCGTCCGGACAAAGCGGCTCGCCGAAAGTTTGGATGCACAGGATCGGCCGGGCAAACTTTGATAATGTGCTGGATCCGCTACTTTGTGAGGTGAGTGGCCGTTCTTCAGTTGGCAATCGTGTTTTATCTTTTTCGGGTGATTTGGTGCGAAGTGCGAGCGACTGCAGTCTTTCTTCGCAGTAAATGCTGTTTGTCATAGTTGCAGATGGACTCGTTCGCTCGTAGGCTACGAAAGCTGTGCTTATTGTTGTCTCAGGCCCATCGTGCCAGCTCTGCTAGATTCTGCAGGTGCAGCTCTGATGTTGCGCTCATATCGTGGCATGTCGACGTGGTTGCAGTCAGACTCGTTCGCAGGCTCGACTCGAAAGTTACGCTTCATATTGTTTGAGCCCCCATGTTTACGTTGAAGTTCTGAAAGACGCAAAGACACACACACAGGAAAAAAGGGGGATGACACAAAAGGCGCTCTTTGTGTCATCCCCCTTTCTTCCTGTGTGTGTGTCTTTTGCGCCTTTCAGAACTTCAATCATGAACCAACTAGCCCCAAAGCAAGTTCTTCTGCAACGCATGTTTACGTTGCTCGCGTTGGCGGTCTAGCATTCATCTTGCGCACTGCTGCAGGAATTTTTGTCGCTTACGAACCCCATACTAAAGAGCCGGTTCTCGCTGTTTGATACCCGCTGTACATGCTGCTCGCAATATAGGTCTAGCTTTGATGTTGCGCGCATTGCTCGCCGTATTTGTGTCGTTACACATGCACTCCTTCGCTCACGAATTCGATAGTAAAAGGGCAGCTCTTGCTGTTTGAGCCTACGCTATTCATGCTGCTCGCGGCGCAGATTTGTACGACAGTGTGTGGTTTTCGAACTCGAGCGGAATGATTTTGACATGAAAGTGAATTCAAAGCAGTAGCACTGCCGCGGTGGCCGAGTGGTTATGGTGCTCGGCTGCTGACTTCAAAGACGTGGCTCCATCCCGGCCGTGGCGGTCGCGTCTCGATCGAGGCGAAATGGCAAAGGCCCGTGCACTGTGCTATGTAAGTGCACGTAAAGGCACCCCAGGTAGTCGAAATTATCTCGAGCCTTCCACCAGGGCGTCCTTCATTGCCTGAGTCGCTTTGGAGACGTTAAACCCCGTGAACAAACATCAAAGCAGAAGGGTGCAGCCAGATTTTGGCTACTAACCATGTATGGTTGAAATAACGTGATGTTGATCATTCTTTTCTTCAGAAACGTACAGCAGTAATAAATTCTTTCGCGTTTATGCGAATGGGAAGGCTCAGAACCTAACAACACGCGACATACTACTTTGTAATCACATGTTTGCTTGTTACCATAACAAACCTTTCAGGAACATATTTCTCATAACTGTCCGAAAGGTATAGTTGCTTAATCAGGTGAGCTTATAAAAGTTTGGTGTCGAGGCATTGACAGTGTTTCAGCAGAAATATGGGAGACTTACCCAATTCTTTTTTCTCCTATTTTCTCCTTGTTTTTTTTTTAATTTTCACTTGAAGCAACTTCCTAAACAAACCAACGTGTTTGCTTCAGAGAGAACTGAGTAAATTCGAGTTTTGATTTTTCAGTATTTGAGTGTTTTTTTCTTTGGCACGCTACTTCGACCGAAAGCGATTTATTAGCTGCGGCAGTCCAGGCTACTGCGAGTTGGGTATGTAGATTACAAGAGGGAAGGCAATGTTCTCTTGCAAGCCATTATTGCATATGCTGACCTAAGATGATAATCACCTAAACAAGCAGCATTCGAATGACTTATGCAGCGCTGTAGTTGCTCACGAAACAGCGTTTAAATGCCTTTTCGGGTTGCTGTTAATCAACCCAAACTATGAACGCTACATCAAAATTCTGATCAACCCGTGTTCCAGTGCACAACTATAGGGCATCGTATTCGCCTGTTTACAAACAAACATTACGTGGCTACCGCCAGTCGGATATTTTTAACGGTAGCCTGCGAGGTGTCCGAGGTACATTAACTCCGAAAAAATCTCCAAGCTTTCCTGGACTAAAATAATTGAAATTCAGACGAGTAATCTCCTACTCACTGAATAGCACAGCCCGTTGCACGAGCGAAGACACCTTTGAGAGAATATATTAGAGGAGCATTAAACCGCCATCCGTTCAAGTAAAGCCTAGGCCGCACATCTATTCGCATGTCGGTCCACTTCCTTTTTGCGGAGTTAAATTTTTAATAAGATGGGGCAAAAGACGCCGTTTGAAAAACACGACTCCGAGACGAGCTCGCTCGCTCACTCCACTTCCACCGTGTGCACCGCGATCAAAGCGATCGCAGTACGAAAAGTTCCGATAAAGCAGTGCAACGTGGGTCGGGGCACTTATTTGGGTAAGTAATTTTTGTATCTCCCATATCATGCGGCCGAATCAGAGGCAGAAAATGCAACAAAAAATTGCGCGGCCCATTGCCCGCCAAAGCGCGAGCATTGGGAACCCAAAGCGTTGAGTATATTCACTATAGTGCCGCGAACTCGCTCGCGCACGCCACTTCCAACGTATGCCCCGCAATCAAAGCGATCGCAGCACAAAAAGTTTCGATAAAGCAGCACAGCGTTGGTCGCGGCAGTTATTCGGCAACTGATTTTTCGATCTTCCATGTCATCACGTCATTTTGACCGAAGCCAGTGCAAAAAACACAACACAAAATTCATTCGGGCGCGCGGTCTAGTGCGGGTCAAAAGGCGAGCGTTGGGAGCGTCTGCTAGCATCCCCCTGCCTAGGTGCCGCCACTGTAGACGCCCAGGAGGAGCCGAGAGAAGGAGCACCGGCATAGGAGGAGGAGGAGGGAGATGTCGAGGGGATTTATCTTTTGCTACTGTTCCTGTATATGCCCTCTGCGGGAGCATATACAGGAACACTATTTGGTGCTATTAATAATTGGTTTTTGTGGAAAGGAAATGGCGCAGTATCTGTCTCATATATCGTTGGACACCTGAACCGCGCCGTAAGGGAAGGGTAAAGGAGGGAGTGAAAGAAGAAAGGAAGAGAGAGGAGCTGTAATGAAGGGCTCCGGAATAATTTAAACCACCTGGGGATCTTTAACGTGCACTGACATCGCACAGCACACGGGCGCCTTAGTAGTCACTGTATTTGGTGCGTATGTGTAGCGCCATCTTTTTGCCCTAACCTGAGCTATTTATCATAATTGCAGTGGTAGCCGGTAGATGGCACTAAAAGTAGAAAAAATAATACGTTGTCTCTAGCCGTCTGCGCATTCTACTGTGAGTGAATGTGGAGAGATGGGCGTCCACCTCGCACAGCGTGTAAACATAAAATTATGTGTGAAGCTTTTCAAGACACTCACAGAGACGTATAAGCTCCTTCGTTACGCTTACGGCAACGAGACATTATCGCGGGCGCGAGTTTTCGAGTGGCACAGGAGGTTTGTTTAGGGAGAACGTCGGTGGAAGACGACACAAGGCAGGGGCGCCCTTCAACCTCACTTAATGAAAACAACGTGGCTGGGATCAGAGAAATCATACTGCAAGACCGCACCATTACAGTCCGCATGCTATCAGATGCTCTCGAGATTAGTAAGACAACATGCCACCAAATTTTGCGTGAGAACTTGGGGAAACGAAACCTCAATGCCAGACTTGTGCCGCACTCCCTCACACAGGGCAAGAAGGACACTCGGGCATCAGTGAGCGCTGATTTGCTCTCCGAGCCAGAAAAAGATGCTGCATTCGTCGACAGCATCATTGCTGGAGACGAAAACATGGCTTCTCAATACGATCCTCAAACAAAGAGGCAGAGCGCCGAATTGCGGTCCACAAGCTCTCCGGCGTCGCGCAAGGTGTGGCGACAGAAGACCAAAACAAAGACGACGCTGATAGTTTTTTTCGATACCAGAGGTGTCATGCACCACGAGGTGGTCCCACAAGGGCAGACGGTGAATGAGGAGTTTTATATCCGCCTGCTCCAACAAATGCGTGATGCACTGCGACGCCGTCGCCCTGACTTATGGACATCTGGACAATGGAGCCCTCTCCACGATAACGCAAGGCCGCACACTGCTCTCAGCGTGACAAAGTTTCTTGCCAAGAACAGCATTACTGTACTTCCCCATCCGCCATACTTACCTGACCTGTCCCCATGAGATTTCTTCCTGTTTCCTCGTGTCAAGAGAGCCCTAAAATGTCGCTGGATGGGGAGCGTGGAGGCCATTCAAGACGCCACGACAAAGGAGCTGACAGTCTAGCTAAAAGAAGCGTTTTCCAACTGCTTCCAAGACCTCAAGAAGCGTTGGAAGCTGCGTGTAGACTGCAAGGGAGACTATTTCGAAGTGGTGCTGCACAATTGATTCTAATGTTAAACGCATTTGTTTTAATGGACTCAGTTTCGGAACTTTATGGAAAAAGTTGTATTATGAAGGAACACAGCGCAAAAGGGATGGAACACAAGAAAACCATCACGCATGAGTGCCCCGACTGTTGATTAGGTGCCGACTTTCTCGGCAGGTTAGCTGCGAAAGATAGTATACTTATCGTAACTATACCTCTGATTCAGTCTTCAAGCAATCTCTGGTGCCACTCTGCCTCGGTATAATACCAAATTTCCTGAATTTCACGCGGCAGCTTCAGTTTTCTCTCCGAAACAGCCCACCGCCGCACTGCTCTCAGTGCAGCCGAACGGGAGAGTGTCAACACGTCTCCGTCGAGAGCGCTGTCCTCACCCTGATAGCGGCGCTGGCCATCGAGGCACCCTACTCCATGGAGAAAGGGAAGAACCCCTTCATGCCCTACACCCACATAGCGTTCCTGTATATGCTCCCGCAGGGAGCAGAGTTGCGCGACTGTTTTCCTTGCACCGCTCTTGACGCTATTCGCCGAGCGGCCGTCACGTGATTCCGCAGACGACGTTTGTTCCATTTTGAAGTGGAGGAGCCGACTTTCCAGGCGCAACGCCGGTTCCTCGCCAGCCCCAGTACCCTCTCGGCTGCCATTGTGATCGGACGCGTCCGGTGCAGTCGGCTGCGGTGCAGTCGGCCGCCTTTTGCGTGCGCTCCAGTTGTATATATTTTGATAGTGTGCAGTGTCGGCAGCCTAGTGTGATAAAAATTACAGTTCAATATAAATTATAAATTGTTCAGCACGCTCGCTCAAACTCCATGCGGCGACTCATGCTTGCCATCAACAAATTATCTTCATTTTTCCTGCAACGCTACAAGTTCCAAATGAAAATGTGAACAAACGTTTTGTTCCTAACCTAACTGTTCGTGACAGAGCATTTCTCATGTGCAGCCGCTGCCAGCCTGTCTGCTTATACTGCTGCCACCTCCAGCATTTTGCAGAAATTGTTTGTTTTGCGAAATAAAGAATGTTTGACAAGCAAACTGTAGGTGAAATTTTGTTCCAGTCCCAGTCTACTACACAGAAGTGGGAGGCCAGTCTCTCTACATGAGAACAAGGTTTGCCTAGGCTATTTAACTATTTTATTTGTTAATAGTACCCTTAAGGTTCCACTGACAAGGATGTTAACACTGGAGGAGAGGGGAACAAAAATAGCATGAAATACTTGAAAGCAAAATTGGATTTTCAGATGATTATTTTTCTTTGAGTAAAAGCATGGAGCAGTCCAAAACAAAGATATTTTAGGATGCAGTGAAGGTACATATATTTCAAGTCAAGAGAAAACGCAATAGTGCTTAGGGAAAAACGAGCAAATAACAGCACCAGAAAGAGATACACATCACTTTTCGAGATCCTTAGAAATTATTAAATAAGTACGGCACGTGATGTGTTTGGCTTGAAAAGATGACCATGGCAAAGGAAAAATACAATGGAGGGCTAGAAGTCAGAGCAACAAATGATACGTATATTTTGTGAAAGATAAGCGCGCGAGTTTGCGATATCTGTGCCTTTGGTTGGGTAGATTTACTTGCGTGCAAAATGCATTGCTTTAGACTGCCCGCATTCACATCGTATGCAGCGTGGTTTCAAAAGCTTCGTGCAACATCGGCGGTCGCAACCCTATACAACAATGTATTTCAATGTGGTTTTGCAGGGAGATGCAATACAGCACTTCTCTTCATCGCTCAACTCACGCAGGTTTTTCATTTTCAAGCATTTATGCGCCATTAATGTCCGTAATGCGAGCTATCGCTGTCATTCCGCGATCTTTCTGTCATGCTGTATGATATTTTCGGCAAATCAGATTATTTTTCGGCGTTTTTTTCAACGAAGTATGAAGGGCTTAGGATCGATCCCTGAGACAGTAAAAGGAAAAAAGGATGCCTGCAATCCAGCGCCGTTTGTAAGTTTTTCAAAAAAAAGCGAACTGCTCTACAACGCCAGCCCCGTCATGATCCCAGCGCCCGTGCGCTCGAGGAGCTGCTTTCCCGCACAGCCTGGAACAAAATGGCGGACCTTCGCGCAACCCTGCTCCCTGCGGGAGCATATACAGGAACACTACACCCACAGGACTCATAGCGCCGCCTCGTGGAAGGCGCCGTCAATATATGAAGCTCTCTCATAGTGTCACGGATAAGTTTCATGACCATAAAAGCATTGAAGGACTATGCTATTGCTAACGACCGGCTACAAATCTCTTAATATCAACCGGGTGTATAACTGAATGAAGTAGTCCAAATGTTAATTATCAGAATTTAGTTTGCTGGGTAACTAGTCAAGTTTATTCACTGTTTTGCGATGTCCACCGGCACTGGTATTATTATTCCACAGGAACCGTCTCAAACTCAAAAAGCCTATTTTAAATATTAGTGAACAGCTTCCCTGACTCGCCTGCTATATACTAGGTGTTTCAGGAAAGGTTATCAGTAAAATTTATAGATAGGGTTTTTGCGGTAAATAGAAGCTTTTTGAGGCATAGTAATACCAGCGTTGGCGGACGTCGAAGACCAGGTGAACAATGTTAACTTACTAACGTGATTAACTAAATTCTAATACTTAACTTTTGAACATTGATGCAATTAATTACGATTTATCAGCATTTATGGATTTATTCTGCAGAAATTTTGGTCACCGATCTGTTCAAGTCAACCAGGATATGTTTTCAGCCAGAATTCAGGAAGAAACTTATAAATACATTCCTATACCCGCACCATGATTTATAACCCCCCCCCCCCCCCGGCCCCACGGTACACAGCCGATATAAAACAGAAAGAACCACCGATATCGACCGCTACACTACCTTCCAGTAACTCGCATTGTGATGCATATAAGGCAGCGGCTAATGCCTACGTAACAATCAAAAGAAAAGTTTATTTCTACCACCTCACCATCCATGCTATCATCGAACATTAGAAATTCTTGCGCATTATCAACCCACCAACTGATGAATCTATTACATTGATACAAGAGTCAGGGGATCCATGTGTTCCCAGCAATTCATGTGTTTTGGTTCTCAACAAGACCTTTGCGAGGAATTTTTCCTATACTTCAGGTGTGAACCTACTACCTGCCGGCCACCAGTATAATTGTGTAGTTATGCCTCCTGTATAGCATACCAGGTGTTACACCGAAGGTGAACAGAAATTTTTTAAAATAGGCATTTTCAGGTTTGAAGGAGGCTTCTGCGACAAAATAATGCCTGCACTACCGGACATCAGGAAACAAGTAAATAATGTTAACTAGTTAATTTCTGATAATTAATTTTTCAACTATATAAATTAGGCCACTGTTTGCAATTGCAGACCTGTAGCCGGTCATTAGTAATAGCCATATCAGTTTTTAGAATTTCGAAAACGCGATACCTTCGCCGCTGTGGCTCGACAGATATGGCTTTTTCGAATAGTTACATACACTGGAGAGGTTGCTTTGCCCGCATGCTTTCTAAAGCGCATGTATTTTCGATCGACGGAGCCAGATTTTGTGGAGCCACAGCGGTGAGGGCATCGTGTTTTCGAAATTTTAAAAACTGATATGGCTACTACTAACGACCGGCTGCAAGTCTCTAATTGCAACCAGTAGTCTAACTGTTATAGTGACAAAGTTAATTACCAGAAATTAGTTAGGCATCTAAATAATTGACATTATTTACATGTTTTTGATGTCCACCAATGCAGGTATTAATGTGCCGCAGAAGCCGCCTTCATACCTGAAAATGCCTATTTCAAAAAACATTTAGTTCCCCTTTGCTGAAACACCAGGTATATTGCCCCATCAGGCATTGCTAAACTTACTGTCGCATGAAAATTTCATTCATCAGCCGGCTACGATTGTATTAATGCCAAATTTTAAAAAAAGTACCTTAGCCGGTGGTTCTATAATACTAACCAAGATTCTTCTCCAATCTTTTCATACTTCAACACTGCCCAAACAGTGGAAAATCGGGGAGGTGGTTCCATTATACAAATTCGGAATTAAAACCTCACCTGCGAATTATCGTCCCATCTAGCTTACCAGTACATGCTGCAAATTATTAGAATATGTAATTTTCACAAACTTTGTTAATTTTCTCGACACTAACCCCCGAATGC